>JAHBCN010006904.1:0-46407 GCA_019359885.1 Listronotus oregonensis
TTACAAAAAACTCTTGTCTATTTCTGTTTTTTTGGGTTTTTAATCAATGATTATAAATTTTAAACTTTAAAATTTAACCTTCCTATATTCTTGCGGAATAGATAATAATTTCAGCAAATTGTTTTGTACGATGATTATCTGTTTCCCGGTCTTTAAAATCAACCAAAAAATTACCAAAAAAATAGCTCGTCACAAATATATTAAAACATATGCCAGACAAGTGAAGAAAAATCACTCTACTTGCTTTTTGGGGGCCCCCCTAAAGTAATGTTGGATTAGCCCTTTTTTTTCCCCCCTTTTGGGGAAAATTTGTTAGATAAAACTTCCAAATTTTCATCGCTCTCAGAATTGGTCTGTGGTTTTTTAAAAAAAAAAGGCTTGAAGACCTTTGGTCCTTTGGGTGTTTGAGGCTAAGGGTTTTTTAAATTTAAAAAATTTCATGAAAAAAATCTAAAATTTTTTTTTAAAACCCCAAAAAATTTTGGTTTTTCTTTTTCAACAGGTAATGTAGATCTTTTAAGGTACAATCCAGAAAGACCTAGGACTTGATGAATTTTTTAATTTTTAAATATCCCAATTTAGTCATTTAGTTAATTCAAAAATATTTTTTTGGGTTTTTTTAACATTATTTTTTTAAAATATTTTACCCAAAAAAAAAAAAAACTTTTATACGAATATAAAAAAAAATTTAAAAAAGGTTTTTTTTGACTTATTGATTTATTATTTTTATATTTTGTTGCAATATATTTTTTATAGGTGGTATATTACCTGATACTCTTACCACTCGATATTCAATGCTGCAGAAGATAAAAGGCAATAGATATATGGACTTTTGAAGTCGTTTTCTTTGAAGTCGAGCGGAAAATTAGCTTTCAAAGAAATGAATAGTGTAAAAACGAAAAAGAAAAAATAGTCTCTATAAAGGGGCCCCAATTAAAATTTTACTCTGGAAATTGTAGGGCGATAAAAGGGGGGAAAAAAAAACATAAAAACCGGGGGTTTAAGGGGAAAAAAAATAAATAATTGAATAGCAAAAAATGTAAAGTTGAATTGAACTTAATAAAAATTTTTGTTTTTTTTACAACTCTTTTCTTAATATAACTCAATGATTTGCCCCCTTTTTTTTTTGATATTGGGACAGCCCAAAAAAGGGCAAAAAGAAAAAACCTAACGCATCGTGTGTAACCTAAGTAGGGTGAGAGGTAGTTTATTATCACCGGACTTTAAAGATTTGGAGGGAAAGGGAAGAACCTTTTTTGGGGCAAAATTTTTTTTATAGTCTAGACCCCCCAAAAATTAAAAAAAATTTTTAAAAAAAATTTGGGGGTTTGGGGGGGTTTTTGATTGTTGGCAATTCTTTTTTAAAAAAGAAATTATATCAATTTAAAAAGGGGGGAAAAGGGAAAACCCCTTTTTAAAAAGGGGAAACCCAAATTTTTTTTTAAAGCTTTTTAGCTATGAATAAAAGTGTTTTTATGCCAGTTAAGGTTATTCTCAAAAGTAGCGATCACAAGGCTAAATTACTCTTTATCTTGCAAAACTTGGCCGCTCCTAATTAAAGGAGGGTATAGTCTATCCGATCTCATTTGGGAAAAAACAAAAAAATTTCCCCCCGGGGTTTTAAAAGGGGGCATTATAAACGAGATCCGCCTGAACCAGGGGGCGCGGGGAAATTTAAATATGTTTTCCCAAAAATTTTAAAAAGAATATACAAAAAAAGGGGTTGGGGGTTAACTTTCATATAAACCTTTGTTTTTTTTGGCTTCAAAAAAAACCCGCGGCGTCTCCCCGATCGCAAAACGGACAAAATAGTTTCAGGGGGATATTTGTGTAAAAAACCCCCAAAATTTTTTTTCCCCCTTTTCCCCCAAATCTTAATGTCGAGGAACAAAAAATTTTTTTTTTATTTTTGATTGGATATTAGGCACAATAATATTAGCATAAAAAAATTTGGGAAAACCAATTTAAAGGGTTTTAAAAAAAAAAAAAAAAACCCAAAAAAAAAATTTTTTTTTTAATTTTTGTTCCCTTTTTTTGGGGGGGGGGAAAAAAATTTTTTAAAGGGGCCCCCCCCGGGTTAAAAAGGAAAAAAAAATTTTTTAAAAAAAAAAAAAAGTTTTTTTCCCAAAAAAGGAACAAATTTGTTAAATTTTAAAAAAAATTTTAAAAACCCCCTTCAGCAGGATCAAGGGTAAACCTACAGATGGAAACGTTTTTCGACCCCAAAAAGGGGGGTTTAAAAAAAATTCCCCCGTCTTTGAAATGAAAAGCACAAACTCTAATACGGTTCTGACTTCTTTTGGCGTATAATTAGAAAAATTTTTGGGAACCCAAATAAATCCCAAAGCATTTTTCCCCAAACCCCAAAAAACTGAATGTGTAATATATTTTCAATACAAATCCCCCAAAAAAACACTCCAATCTATATGATTTATATTAAAAAATTTTTCCTTTTGGGTTTTTTTAAAAAAAGAAAAATTTTCCCTTTTTTTTCTACTTTCACAATTATCCACGGGGAAAAAAAAATTTTATTACCAGGCACATCCAACAATTTTTTTTGTGACACGGTATCCCAAAAAACACACAATTTACAGCAAAACAAGTTCTGACGCACTGCTTTTGGGCTTTAAACGGTAAAATTTGGGAGATACCAACGGGGGAAAAGACGTGTGCGTTTTAAAAGGGGCCGCCGCGAGTGCCCCCCTTTTTTATATTGTATATTTTTTTTAAATAATTTTTAGCAAGCCGATATAATAAGTTACGTTTTTATTTATAATTTTTAATTTACATTTAAATATTAAAAAATTTTTTGGGGTTTTTTTGGAAAAAAAATTTTATGATTCAATATCGATGTTTTCAGAACTTGAGTCGTTATTTACACTTATCCAAAAAAAAGATAAAAAACTAATTTTTTGGGTTAATTCACAAATTCTATTTACAATTTTGTTTTGTGAAGAATACTATTTTTAACTTTAAGACAAAAATAAATATTTAAAAAAAAAAAGGGTTTGAATTTGGGGCTTTTTTAAAATTTTTTGTCGCCCCAAAAAATAATTTTAACCCAAAATTTTCCCCCCAAAGAGAAATCCCCCATTTTTTTTTTTTTTTTTAAAAAAACTTAGAAAAAAATTTTTAAAAAAAACAAAAAAATTTAAGGCAAAAAGGGTTTTTTTAAAAGCAGGAAAAAAATTTTTTAAAAAGGGGGAAAATTTTTAAGTGAAAAAAATATCTTTAAAAACCCCCGGGAAAACCCCCGGATTTTTTATCCCCCCCTTTCTTTTTAAAAAATTTTAATAGTTGAATTTAAAATCCATGTTTTTTCCCTATGGTGGGGTTTCAAAAATCGATGATAACATCCATTTCCTTGAAACGATTTTTTTTGAAAAAAAGGAAAAAAACAGTAACAATGTTTTAAAAAAAAAAAAATTTTAAAGGGGGATACAAAAAAAATTTTTTGTTGTCTTTCTTTTTTTTGTAAATTTGGTAAAGACATAAACTTTTTTCCCTTTTATTTATAAATAAATAAAAAAATTAAAGTTATATAAGATTCAAAAAAGTTTTTTTAAAAAAAAAAAAAATTTTTTTAAAAATACGTTTCTTTTAAGCAAACTAAACCTTGCACTTTATTAATCATACTACCCTAATTTTGTAAAAAACTAAAAACCTTATTAAAATTAATATTATTAGACAAAATTTATAAAATTTAATATTTTTTAAATTTATTATGTAATTAAAAATAATTAAATTTTATTTATTAGACAAAAAAAAATAGCCCCCCCCTAATAATGAATATTTCTTAATTTAAAAGAGCCGCACTTCCTAAAAACCCCGTCCCGGCCTTTTGGGGCGCCTTTGAAATTGGCGGTACGCTATGGGATCTAAAAATTTTTTTTTTATAAAATAAGGGTTTTTTTTTTTTATTTTTTTTTTATAAGATTTCGTTTTGTTTAAAAACATTTTTTTTTCTTGTATTTTTTTAAATAAATAAAGCTTTCTGAGGCGGGGGAGCTTTTTTAATAATCCCCAAAGAATGAACGAACCACCCCCTTTTTTTTTAATCGATGTTAGAAAAAATTTTTAAACCGAAAATATCTTTTTAAAGGGGGCAGGTTGCGATGTTGCCATCGATGTTTAGCATCGATGTTTGGCATCAATGTCGCATCCCTAGTTTATACTCGTATGAAGAATAAAATAAGTTGGCACTAGTACTGAGCCCTGAGGCACCCCAGCATTAAACATGTTGAAATCTGGAAGAGTGGGGCCAGATATGACAATCTTATTGCAAGGCAACCATATTTGTCTTATAAGTAGAAGCTGGGTTTCTCATTCGTTACAGCCCTATTGACAAGTCCTGTAAGGCAGGCGAAACGCGTCTAGGGATGTAGTGTCATAGGGAACTGCTAAAAATAGGTTCTTTTAACTGCATTAAAACGAAATTACGATTTATCGTATATACCGAGGCAGTTGGGATTTTTTTTCCTATTTTTACAACATATTTACCCACTCCGGTAAAACCCGATGTCGATTCTGCTGAATGTGATATATAATAAAAATATAAAATAAAACCGTCGTGGATTTTCTATTATTATAAATGAGAAAAACTGCTCTAGAATCATATGAACAATTTGTCACTTTTATAATAATTTGTAAAAATTTAATAGAATAGGAGTCGTTTTCCGTTTCACTCGGAAATTATATGTACAAGGCTCCGGAAATAACGTGGAAATTGCTTTACCGAAACTTTATGGAAGCCTAAATTTGTAATAATTCAGGTTTAAAGTCTACATTTTCGAGTGTTATTAGATTCGGGGTTTACCATGCAAGCAGAAACATTATTAAATATTTTAAATATCAAAACCATATCTAGAAGTTTTATTAGGTTTGCGAGCCCATTGTTGCAGTTCGGTCAATCAACTTTAATAAGTAAAAAAAAAAAATAATATATATATATATATATATATATATATATATATATATATATATATATATATATATATATATAATTTTATATATATATATATATATATATAAATTTAAACCAAGTTATTACAGCCTTTTTGGATAATTTTTGCAGGCATTTAGTTTTGAGTCTTTTGTTTGTCAATAATTTAATATGCTCGATTTAGGTAGAAAAAATGTTGTGTTTAGCGAAGATCTGTTATAATCTTTATTATATCTTTGGATTTTTGCTAATTTAAACTAAATAGAAAAATTTAAGTCACGTTAACTCCGTTCACAGTTTGTTTAAATTTATTAAATTAAAACTACTTGACTTAGATTTGTTTGTACCTACATTAGTAATAAGTTACACTACGTGTTTTTACACGTCAATTATTACATAATAAAAGAAATTAGGATAATTATTACATGCTAAAAGGAATTAAGATGAAACAATCTATAAAAAATTCCAATAATTTAAACATTATTACAGTAATCAAAAATGAAATTTCAATAAAGGTATGTGGATTCTCCGTGGCCCAAGTTCGGTAGTTCTGACTATTAAAATTACTCGACAAATGAAACCAAGCTTCTTCAGAGAAGAAAGTACGGTCCAAAACATCATTATTGTTAAAAATTTCATTAAACCATGGGCAGAACTGCATCCTCTTTGGAAAATCTGGTGAAATACTGTGACCTTATATGGATGCATTTTCAATTTTTTTGTTAGTGCTTTATGGCAAGTACCAACAGACATTCCTTAAAAAAAATGTATGACACTGGTAACATAAATTACAATTTTTATTTAAAATAGTATCCTTACCGGTCTGAGTAGACAACTTCTCCACCGATTTGTTAGGACTGTGCTCCATTCGGGTACGTATATCATCAAGAACAGGTTCTGTAAGCACCGTAGGCCTTCCAGTGGACTTTCCCTTACAAATGCAATTCTTGTTTTCAAAGCGATTGATTAGCACGTCTGTGATGGACAAATGTTTCATGCTCAACAAGATTGTCAGCAAACCTTACGCTTAACTGGTCCATGCAACTTTGGAGAGAATATGACCAAGTACCATCCTTTTAGAGTTGCACTTTTAACGTGTTCTTTTGACCATTAACATGCACTGATTCTGTTTTTTTTTAATTTTAACATTTTTAGAGGTTATTATAATCAGTAATGTTGTTTTACACATTTTCCGCTTTGTTCGAAGTTTAGCAACTGGTAAATGATTACTTAAAAAAATAAATGTAGGTAAATTTATGAACTTTTTTCCAACTTGGCAACATTATTAATAAGAAAAAATCCAAGCAGTGGAGCTACTATTACAAAACAAAATCGCGTGGTCTCGTGGTTTACGGACAATAATGAAGACACTATTTATATTTTAAGAATTCCCAAAAAAAAAAAAAAACATATTTCACAAAGTTACACGCTTGAGAAGTAGAGGGAGAAAAAAGAGCTTGTTCATCTTGTCACGATTCCCTCTCTTCTGGTCATCTAAAAAATAAAAAAGTGGTAGATTCTCTATCAGTACCAATAAAAAAAAGTTCTCTCAAAACGGCGATTTCTCAGAGAAAAAGGTAGTTTTTTTTTAAGTTATTTTTTTAACTTTTCTGAATTTTTAAAAATAGTAATAATTGAAAATTTCAATTTTTTGTTGGTTTCTGCCATAGAACATACAGGGTGTCCCACGACGAACCGACGCGGTCGATTTCTCAAAAACTTGGCAACGGAAAATTTTGAAAATTTCGTAGTTTACTAATATCGATGAGAGTAACTCGTCTAAAATATTTTCAAGATGGTGGCACTTCCGGTTGTACCGGAAGTCGATGCTAACTTCCTTATTTTTAATGGAACACCCTATATATTATTGCATTTTTGGATTCCTCAGAAAATTCTAGATATATTTCGTGTATAATATGCTATACCTAAGTCTAACCGTTTTTGACATATCTTGAATTTTATGTCAAAAATGACTTTTGCAGACCCCAACATAAGGAGCATTTTTTCCTTTAAGGCATACTCTATTATTTAGTTTGAGTTGAATTCCTTGTAAAAAGACGCCAAATTTTGTATATTGAGTGGATATTTTGGGTGTAAATTAATATAGAGTGACTAAAAATTAAGTACAAAAATTAACTGATTAAAAACGTAAAAAGTCAATTTTTTTAAATAGAAACTCCCTACTTTTATATTTTTATCGTATTTAACATTAAAAAATAAGGTAACTTTGTATTAAGTGATCTATTCCAAAAATGTATAGTTTTCGAAATAATTGACAATTTAACATTTTGTATTGTAAAAGTGCTATACAGCACTTTAATTTTGTTATTAGTGGGCCATGCCGGCGGGACGCGGCGAAAAAAAGACAATCGAACCTAGAAACGTCACTATTTAGATTTGACAATTAGTTGTTATTAGATTTCAATTATGCCGGGTCGTTTAGACTACACGCCCGAAGATTATTTTGAACATTTTGAACATTTACTAAAATAATTGTGTTTTTTTCAATGCATGGTTATTGCTGGTAAAAATATTCTTTTATCAGTTTTTGCTTTAACAGTGCCGTAATTGTTACATTCACCGTAGATAATAAACAAATTTAAATAATCTTCGTGCTTGTATTTTAAACGACCCGGCATAATTGATATCTAATAACAATTAATTGTCAAATCTAAATAGTGACGTTTTTACGTCCGATTGTCTTTTTTTTGCCGCGTCCCGCCGTCATGGCTAACTAATAACAAAATTAAAGAGCCGTATAGCACTCTTACAATACAAAATGTTAAATTGTCAATTATTTCGAAAACTATACATTTTCGGAATACACCACTAAATACAAAGTTACCTTATTTTTTAATGCTAAAATAATAATAAAAATTTAAAAGTAGGGGTTTCCATTTGAAAAAATTGACTTTTTACGTTTTTTATCAGTTAATTTTTGTACTTAATTTTTAGTCACCCTGTATTAATTTACACCCAAAATATCCACTCAACAGACAAAATTGGGCCTCTTTTCACAAGGAATTTAACTCAAATTAAATAATAAAGTATGCCGAATAGGATAAATTTCTCCTTATTTTGGGGTCTGCAAACTTCATTTTTGACATAAAATTGTCGAAACGGTTAGACTTAGGTAAAGCATATTATACACAAAATATATCTAGAATTTTCTAAGGAATCCAAAAATGCAATAATATATAGGGTGTTCCATTAAAAATAAGAAAGTTAGCATCGACTTCCGGTACAACGGGAAGTGCCACCATCTTGAAAATATTTTAGACGAGTTGCTCTCATCGATATTAGAAAACTACCAAATTTTCAAAATTTTCTGTTGCTAAGTTTTTGAGAAATCGACCGCGTCGGTTCGTCGTGGGACACCCTGTATAAAAAAATTCATGCTAACTTTCAAGAAAATCCGTCAATTAGAACTTAAGATTTTGTGACAAACGTTTCGAAAAAATTGGTTTAGAGAAAAACGCGTTTAAAGTTTGAAGTTAAGTTTCAGGTAGTCTAACAGATAGAACAGTACATATAACTTACATTTCTTTATTCAGCGATTTCTGCTGCATATATCGGGCCTTCTTCTACCTCAAATTGAATATATACCAAATTTATTTTCAAAATAGAAGCACTTCTTTCTTCTTGTGGAGCATTGGAAGCTCGAAACTCAGAATTTCTAGCTTTATTGCGCCGAAACAAAAACTTTTTTTACTTTTCAAATAATTTGCATTTTGAAAAATCCTTTTATTCTTGAATCTCTTAATTATCGAAATACAAAAAAAAAACGTTTTTTTCCACTCTCTAGACTAAAATGTCCTCTTAAGGGGCATTAAAATTAGCAATTTTCGTACTTCATATTTAGTCTAGAGGTTAGGTTTTACCTATAAAGCAAGGTATACTGGAAAGAAAGGCATGAGATTAACCTCCATCTTATTAAACTCATAAATAAGAGAAGAGATTCCACCTTAAAAAACACTTACGTACAATAAGTTCCAATTCCTAACCAAAAATCTCGGGCTCTTACTGAGGCTCGTACTGAGATGTAAAGTACGACCAAGTTTCTTTTTGGACTTTGCAAGTTTTTCACCGATCTGTGTGCTATAATAAATATTTTTTTCCAATAATATAGACATTTTTTTTATTAATACAGATAGATCAGTAAAAAAACTTGTCAAGTCAAAAAAAACTTTGTCTAATTTTAGATTTCAGTATTTTGAGGTACTAGTCCTCTTTAGAATTTTCAGGAAATCATTTTTTTTGCCTTAAATATTTTCAAGAAATTCGAATCCTAAGACTGTAAAGCTCTCAGCTACGCAGTTGCTTACGCAGCTGCTAGTGAACAGTAAACGCGTTTTTCTCAAAATGACTGCGGACAGCTAATCTCCCGAACTACTGAACCGATTTTAAAAAATCTTGTTGCGTTTTGTTTATTGAGATTAAATGAATTTACTACAATGTGGCAAAAAATCGTTTTTTTACGGAGCAAAATAGTGGAAAAATCGACTGATTTTTATTTTTATTTTTCAAATCTCTGCCTTTTTTTTCAAATTTTGATTAAATGTGGCGTTTGGTTTTTTTGTTTTAGACTTGCCAATCGTAAGATTATCTGTCCGCAGTTGTACAACTTTTTTTCAGCGGCTTCATTTTATGTGTTTTTGGTGGTTATCTCGTTTATCTATATAACCGAATTACTTAAAAGAAAAAAATAAAACTATACTACAATCTACTCGATTCTCGTTTATATTTTCCGAATCGCATAATTAAATCTTCGAATGTCCGGGTTTTTTCCAAATATTTTCTCGCATTTTCCTCTAGAACGAGCTCCGCAATCAGATTAGGCAAATCGGGAAATCGCGTTAATTAAACAAAAGACAGTTAGATCGGCAGAAATAGAGATAAACTCGACGGAAAACGGAAAGCGATTTCAGGGATGAAACGACAACGGCTTGGGGCCGTGCGACGCAACGCCGACGACGCGACGCGACGGTCGATGGTAATTGCCAAATAAGGCTGTACTTTTGTTCGATGCTATTTTAATTAAGGGGAAAACGACGCTTAGTTTGGCTTTAATCTGTTTTAATAATGTGTTTTTAGAGTTCGTAATTTTAAGTTACAATTAGTAATATAGTACAATTTACGATTGTACAGGGTGGCCAAGTAAGAATGCGAGGTACTGTATCTGGGAACCTATCCATCGTAGAGGCTTGCTGCAAAAAAGAGTTATTACTAAAACGACCAAGAGAAAAGCCTCGAAAATATTTTTATGCTTCTGAAATGGCCGCTAGTGGGCGTAAATACAATATTTAATCTAAAAAAGTGATGTTTCTGTAAATTGCCCTATATTAACCTAACAAAAAAATACCTGATCTTTAAAGTCGAAGATAATCTAAACCTTTTTTGTTTGACAATTTTTGCTTTATTTCAAAAAATAAAGTGGTAAAGGGTATTCAAAGGTTTCTGTAAAAAACATCCTGTATCTTTGAAACGGCTAAGCCGATTTTAACAAACTTGGGCTAGTTAAAAAAATATTCTTGGGCTATAAATGTTTTAATATTTGAAGTTTTATTAGTTTCACTATCGACCTACCAACAAAAATGGGTAATTTTTTCAAAAAAATTAAATGCATTGGTATAATTTTTTCTTCATGAAAAAGTCGCTAATTGATGCCTAAACAAAAGCTAGCGCAAACCGCATCTCGATATCTTGTTCCTAACCTAAAATTTAGGCCAAAGAAAATTTTATACGTCAATATCTCCAAAACTATAAAACTTACAAGTAATTTTATATGACATAAATTGTGTATTTTTACGAAACCTTTAATTTAGGTTTAATAATTATTTCATCTAAATGTAGTACTTTACGAGTTATAGCCAAAAAATCAAATTCCAGGGGTATAACTTAAAAAAATCTTAAAAATTCGATTTTTTGATTATAACTCTAAAGTATTTTTTTTTAGACAAAAGGGTTTATCCCAAACCCAAAATTTAAAAGGCTTAGTACCTCGCATTCTTAGTTGGCCACCCTGCTCATAAAGTCGCTTGAAAATAAGAAAGGTGTTTTAAAAATAAATTACCTTACCTTGGACCTACCATTAAACTCGCCTGCACACAAATTCAGGTCATAAAAGAGAAATATTAAAGTCGCCTCAAAGAAAAGTGCTGCATAACAAAAAGGCATAGTCGAATTGCGGACCAAATAGGCAAAACTTTATCCCAGTTTATGCATGGCAAAATTGCGACCCAAAAATTCTTGGAATAAATTTTATTTAATTAAGCCATGGCAGAATTAACCCCAACGGAAAAAGTTTACTGTTCCTACTTTTAGTGATTTATCACCTCTAAAATTTTAAAAAAAAAATAAATAGCCACTTTAACTAACCAAAACTAACCATGACCGACCAGAACTGAGGGATTTGGAATTTGTCTAAATTATCCCTACGTGAAGTTATTAACAAAATTTTAATAATTTTTAATATATTTGTTACGTTTGAAATATAATTAGGGAAAATTAAAAGCCGCTTCAACTAACCAGAATTAATAATGGCTTACCACAACTGAGGGCTTTTAAATTTGTCTTAATTATACTATAATATCCAAACTGCACAGGCGACTTTATGTGTCGAATTTTAAGTCAACAGTTTTGGCTAGGCGAGTTTAAGGTTATTATTAAAATTCACCTATGAGTTTAATACCGCCCAATTCAGAGAGCAAAATAGAAGCTAAATAAAATTAAAAGCAAACCACCATCTTTAAAAAAGGTGCATAGAACCTAAAATACCAAAATATGTACAAAAATTAGCTTATTATATAAAAAAACTAACAAATATAGCAATTTTTTCTTTTAGAGTAAAAAAGTATAATTTAATTGTAATTAAATCACGATGCTGTCAATAGAACTTTTGTAACGAATCGAAAAATAAACAAAATGTTTTTTGTCAATCCCTATTTTTTGCAAAGAGAAGTCGAAGAAATGGCTAATATTGCCCACTTTTTTTGAATGTCCAACTTGGACCCTGTTAAAGTTCGAAAGCTGATCTTCGGAAAAATGATTAATCGCAAAAATAAATATACATTTTTGGGCTACTCAAAACCCTAAAAAAAAAACAAGTTGTGAAAATTCAAGGGCGAAGATCTGTCAACGTTTGGTGTGCAATGTATAGAAATAGGGTTTTAGGTCCTATAATATTTGAGGGGAATATGAATGGTCAAAAATATCTCAGGCTTTTACAAAATGACATAGAGAACCTTTTGGAAAAAGTTGCCAGTAATTAATTATAACCAGATTATATGGCAGCAGGACGGAGCTCCTACTCATAATGTGGTTCAGGTAACAGAATTTCTTAATAATAAATATAATTTATGGATTGGAAGGAATTACAAATATATTGGCCACCCAACAGTCCTGATCTCTCCCCGTTGGATCTATTTTTGTGGGGTTATTTAAAAATAAACTATACTATAATAGATAACACTTTAGAAGAACTCTCAAAAAATACTAACAGAGATTGGAGAATTAAACCATTTTAATCCACAGTTTATACTAGATGCGATTAGACATAAATTGAAAACAAAATTCAGGATTGCTTTAATAACGGTGGTAGCTGGGTCGAATAAGTTATGTGTTTATGATACCTAATTATGTAATTTCAAATTAAATGATTATTGTAGCTATTTTTAAAATGTTGTTTTTTAACATTATAATTAACTTCCTAACTCTTTTAAATTTTTTCAAATTTAACAGACTTTATTCGGTGACAATGACTGTAATATTTGTTTTTTGTTTAATAATATAGGTATTTTATCAAAGCCCACTTCCTACTAGCTAAGACGCAAGAGGTCTGAATAAAATAAAAAAAATAATTCTAAAAATTTAAATATTAAAAACGGTTAATGCAAACATAGGCAACTATATTTTTTTTAAATCAGAAAAAATTGTCTATTGTAATAGGTTAAAATATATAGGGCATTGCATTAAAAATAAGAAAGTTGATGTTCATTTGTCAACTTGTCGTTTATCATTTGTTTCTTTTCTTAGCAAATCCTAGCGGTTCAGATAAAACCATACAACTCTAGTATTTAACTTTTTTAAATATTCCTAAAGATAACACGTGTAAACCCCGTTCAAAATATAGCCAAAAACCCTGTACATTTACCAGCAGAAATCTGCTACCACGGAATGTTTTGACTACTAATATATAAACTACAAGAGATACAAAAAATTTCCTAAAACAAAAAATAGAGTTTTAAATTGCCTGTATAAAAAGTTAAATAAACATTTTTAATAAGATAAATAATAAATGAAATATAAACCAAAATGTAATTTTTAACAAAAAAAATCAGTCTTAAGTAGATTTTTTTGAATGAGGTTTTTTATTATAAATCCTTTATTATATTTATTTAAATTGGCATAAAAAAATCCAAAATTAAAAAAATACTTTTCAATTATACCTCGAAAATTATTGCTTTTAGACAAAAAGGTTTTATACCTTAAATTAAAGGTTTTGTGAAAATACATAGTTTATGTCATATAAAGTTTCATGTATCTTTTATAGTTTTTGAGATATTGACGTTTTAAAAAAAATCGTTAATATCTGAAATTACGCCTTTTAAATATTTTGCTATGATATTTTGGACAATTCGGCGTATTAACTGTAATTGTTCAATTTGAACGCAGTAAACGGGTTATAACATTTAACTTGGATATCTTTAATTTCCATATACATTTAGCAAAAAGTGTAAAAAACAGCTTTAAACATTAGGGTGAGCAAGCGATCTCGCTCTTGGAGTAGAGTAGTGGGGGTTTAACGTAAGCCGTAGAAATACGAACGCCTGGCGCGGTACGTTTCCCCTTGCCTGCTTCGGAAACCTACTACTCCGCCCCAAGAGCAAAATAGCGTGATGCACAATATTCGAAGCCGTTTTTCACACTTTTTATCAAATTTATATGGAAATCGAAGATATGCAAGTTGTAGAATAAAATATAAAGTTTCAGAACTACATTTAAATCGGACAATTACAGTTAATACTAAATCGTCCAATATATTATTGCTAAATATTTAAACTGCGATGTTGAAAAAATACACATCTTAGAGTTTAAACATGTTATAAATAATAATTTTCCCGAAAATCAGCTTTCCCACTTTAAAAGGGTCCAAGTTATGAATTTTTTAAGAAGTTATCAATTGAAGCGTTTTTCCGAATTTTCTCTTTTAAAAATGCACCAATAAGGATTATTAAATAAGCCATTTTGTTTGTTTTTTTAATTTTTTATATTAAGACCTATTGACAGTATCGCGATTGAGTTAAAATTTTTCACTCTAAAATGGCAATTCTTAACAGTTTTTTTTTTTAATATAAAATACAGAAAAGCTTTTTATACGGATTTTAATTTTTTAGATTCTTTACACCTTCTTTTAAAAGAAGAAATCTCAATAAACTGTGGTAATAAGCGTATTCAGTTGAAATATAACTAGAAAAAGATTCTTAAGTAATCTCGTTTCCTTATTATTATTTTGATTAGTTTATTCATAAAAAAAAACCGTTCATTTATGGTGATGCCACCTATATCAGAAATTCTCGTTTCTAATCCCGTCTTGTCTCGTCTTACATAGACGGGAAAAAATCCTTCTTGCCGAAAACGGGCCCCAACCACCCGAATATTGCCAATGGTTTTAAAAAAAAATTTTAAATTTTTTTGGTCGGTTTTGGTTTCTTTTTTCCAAAAACCAATTTATATAATTTTAAAAAAAAAAAAATAAAAAAAATTTATTTAAAATAAAATTTTTATTTTTTAAATTTTTTTAAAAAGGGGCCGGGTTTTTTTTAAATTTTTAAAAAACCTTTTTTATTTTAAAATTCAAAATTAAAAATTTTAAAATTTTATTTATTAACAAATATGGAACGCCCCTTGAAAAATGATTGCGTTCCCGTCTTACTCATTGTCTCTTATGGAAAATATGTTTATTTAACAGAAAAATATTAAGCGTTATACATCATTATAATTGGGATTTTAACTGCTTCAAAAAAATGCGATAAACAATTGAGTGCCGCATGTAAAAAAATTTAGTTGATGATGGTCTAACGAAAACGAAACGTCGTACGGAAAATCTCTTAACGCTGTTTTGTAGACCTTAAAAAGTGGCCATGAGAAAGTGTTTTTTGTTTTTCCATATCTCTTTAAATAACGTAAGAAAAAAATTAAAACGAAATCAGCAAATTTCGGTTTTTCCCGGATATCTCCGGAACTACTAGGAATTTTACAACTTTCTTGTCTCTGGGATATATAACTGAGTACTTACCTATTATGTGTGTTGACTTGTTAATTCAATTTCAGCGAAACATATTATATTAAAAATAAATGAAAGCGGAATATATCAAAAGTGTTTTATTGTAACTTATTAAAAGTAAAAAAAACTCTACAAAAAAAATATCTACTAATCTTTAAAGAAGTGCCCAAAATCTACTAAAAAAAATAAATTGCATAAAATGTGGCAACGCTGTTGTCCTGTGCTATTATTATTATTAACGATCCATCCAGGCTTTAACCACTTATATGACAACGCAATGCATATAATTTGTACTTCATTTGCACCCTGACGCCCAGTAATTGGACGGGGAGTCAATTAGCGAAATCAAGGTCATCACGTGTTTATCATTGTGCCGATGCTTATTACCGAGTCAATATTATGCTTAGAATTACGCCATTAAACAAACATAATCTTTTTGTTTTAAAAAAGAGACTTAATGCGCCTTTTTGCTGTTTGTGTTTTTTACATCAGGGTGGCCCATTAGTGCGAGGAAGTCCAATATATCTGTTGTTAATAGAAATACGAGAAAATGTTTCATACAAAAGTTATAGGATCCGCAGAGGTACACATTCTAAAAATATTTGATTGTATACAGGGTGTCCCAAAAAAGCGAGGCAGCATAAAAGTACTATTTTTTAAATAGCAGTACCCAATTTTTATTCAGAATTGAATTAGGTGGGAAATTCTGCGTATAACACAATATTTTAATTTGATGATTTTTGCGGTGTTGCCATCTATTTACAATTTACGAAAAATTTTGAAAAAAAAAGCCTAAACAAAAAAGCCGCCGAAAAAATAACTGATTTAAAAATTATAATACTTTGTCATGTTTCTCTTAACATCACGGATGACAGAATAATTTTGTAAAAGAAAACTGACTTTACCCTTTCACAGGGTGTTTTTTACGGCGGTGCCAATATTGCTGTTTTTAAAGTAACATAACTTTATTTTTTTTAAAAGGAACACCCTATATTTTAATAAGCCATGTTGTTAAGTATTTTATGATTTATAAATTCTTAATTTTAAGTTATGTTCCAAAATGGGCCGTTTTGCCCAAATTTCCCATTTTAATGGAAAATGACAAATATCGTTGTTTTCGATGGTAGGCCATTAATTTAACAAAAGCGGCTATTATTTCACGTCAAAGTATTTTTATTACTTTATATTTTTAATCTGTCATTCTTGCAGTAGTTAAACTGATTCTAAAAAAAAATGAATTTTTCTAAAGAAGAACTTGTTGATAGGTATAAAGAAGTTTTGAAAAATATTCAACAATAAAATAATTAAAAAATTATTTTAAACTTTAGTATTTTATTTTATTTCAACAACAAAGTACATAATATAAGTAACATAAACTAACATAAAACATAAAAACAATAACGGGAAAAAAAATAACGTTAAAAGAGACTATAAACAACAGGTAGAGTCAAAAGACTATAATAAATGTTCAAAATGGCTGCCGTTATTATTCAAACAAGTCTCAATGCGTTCTTCAAAAGATCGATTAACTTCGTTAAGCATATTGTTGCTGATATTTCTAAAAACTTCTCTTATACGTTGCTTCATATCTTTCTTAGTGGTTGGAGAGATTCTATAGACATGATCTTTGACATAACCCCATAAAAGAAGTCCATTTTTGTAATATCAGGCGAACGAGGGGGCCATCGAAATGGCCCACCTCTTCCTATCCATCTATTAGGGAAAGCATTGTTCAGATGTTCGTGAATTGTTGCTGTATGATGGACTGGAGCCCCGTCGTGTAAATACCACACCCTCCCCTTAACGTAGTTTGGTAAGGCGTTGGTCAGGCGTGGCAAGTCATTTTGAAAAGAAATAAACACGGTAACTCGTTCCCCCAAAAGTAAGGACCAATTACATAATTTCCAATTATGCCACCCACACATTTAACGACCACCTTGTTTGACTGTGAGTTCTTATAAAATGTGGATTTGTTGTTGAGTAGTAGTGGAAATTATGACGTTTTACATTTCCATTTTTGTGAAAAGTGGATTATCGGCAATAACACATAATCAAAAAAATGTGTATCTTGTTGAATTTGTTGTTGGGCCCATTCACAGAAAAGTACTCTGGCACCATAATCCTGGTCATTTAACTCCTGCATAAGCTGGATGTGGTACGGATGCATTTTGTTATCATTTAAATTCTCTGAACTGTTTGCCGGGTTATATCAGTTTCATTTGCAATTGTCCGTTGTGAGATATGCGGATTCTCTGTAACTTTAAGCAAAACAGTCAAAGAATTTTCTCCCGAATTAGCAGTTTTAGTTCTATCGGTCTTTTCGTAATCCACTTTTCCCGTCCGAACAAAACGATCTAACAGTTTTCAAATCCTCCTTTCTTGGCTGCCTTCTTTCAGGAAAAGCTTCATGTAAAGTCTGGTAGCTAATAAACAATTCTTGTCACTTGCGCCCAATATAAAAACCATATCAACAAGTTATTCTTTAGAAAAATTCATTATTTTTTTAGAATCAGTTTAACTACTGCAAGAATGACAGATTAAAAATATAAAGTAATAAAAATACTTTTGACGTGAAATAATAGCCGCTTTTGTTAAATTCATGGCCTACCATCAGAAAACAACGATATTTGTGCATTTTCCATTAAAATCGAAATTTGTGGCAAAACGGCCCATTTTGGAACATAACTTATAATTAAGAATTTATAAATCATAAAATACTTAACAACATGGCGTATTAAAATATAGGGTGTTCCATTTAAAAAAATAAAGTTATGTTACTTTAAAAACTGCAATATTGGCACCGCCGTAAAAAACACCCTGTGCAAGTTAAAGCCAGTTTTCTTTTACAAAATTATTCTGTCATCCGTCATGTTAAGAGAAACATGACAAAGTATTATAATTTTTAAATCAGTTATTTTTCGGCGGCTTTTTTGTTTAGGCTGTTTTTTCAAAATTTTTCGTAAATTGTAAATAGCATGGCAACACCGCAAAAATCATTAAATTAAAATATTGTGTTATACGCAGAATTTCCTACTTAATTCAATTCTGAATAAAAAATTGGGTACTGCTATTTAAAAAATAGTACTTTTATGCTGCCTCGCTTTTGGGACAACCTGTATACAATCAAATATTTTTAGAATGTGTACCTCTACGGATCCTATAACTTTTGTATGAAACATTTTCTCGTATTTCTATTAACAACAGATATATTGGACTTCCTCGCACTAATGGGCCACCCTGTATACTGTGTTCATAAAGTATTTTCGATTACGCATATTTTGACATAAAATGTGTGTATACGGGGTGATCCAAAAAGAATATATAATATTATCTATACTTTTTTTATATGGCGCACCCGGTATATTATTGGTCATGGTTGAATAATTTTATTCTTATTATTATATATTGGTATATTAAAAACCCATATAACACTAACAACTAACACTAACAATAATATTAAAACACTAAAAAACTGAAACAACAACAATAACAACTTCAACTACAACTCCAAAAAAAAAATGTTTTAAGTTTCCCATTACCTCATATACTTTAACAATTAGCATATGTGCTCAAATAGTCAAATAGTCCATTTTGTTCAATGCATTTTTGGCCTCGGCTTGTAACTGCACGAGTGGCGTTATAGATATGAATATTTGGCACTCTTTCAATACAATAATTAATAAAACTTGCTCTAAGTTCTTCAACAGTATTACTCCGGATTTTGTATGTTACATTTTTAATAAATTCTCAAAAATGAAAGTCTAGTGGCGTTAGGTCGGGGAAACGCGGGGGCCACCTCTTCGGTCCATATGTACTAAGCCAATTTTCGCCAAAATTAATAGTTAGTAAGTGCCTTATCACATGGCTATTATGGGCTGGAGCACCGTCTTGCTAGAAATAAACATTATTTCTTGCAGCTAATGGCATGCCATCTGGCACACTAAAAAAATAATATTTTTTGGGTTTTCAGCTATTTAGGACAAAGTAAAATATTAACGGTCGGTGATGATCGTGTCGTTAATTTAGCAATGGACTTAGCAGTAGAATGTTTAACAAAACGTCATTGTCATTTATTCAATGATTTTAGTAGGCAACCTGTCAAAATCTGACATTTTGTTGAAACATTCTAAACCTGTTGTCAACTCAGCAAATTGTTAAAAGTTAACAACGGTTTGGAATGTTTAACAAAATGCCAGATTTTGACAGATATTACATCACTAAAATATTGAGTAACAAAGATAATGACGTTTTGTTAAACATTCTAAACTGCTAAGTCCATTGCTAAATTTAACGACGCGATCATCACTCGGCCGTAAGTGCTATATGTTGTTGCAATGGCAAGAAAAAATGCAATTTTTTGAGATACTCAAATATAGGGAGAAAAAAAGCTAATTTTGATAATATTTGAAAAATTGGAGAAAAAGCTAATTTTGATAATATTTCAAAAATTAAAATATCTATACTTTTTTAAAGTACGCCACTGGATTCTACGTAAAAAGTTATAAAACTTTTGTATTTAAAGTTTTTCCACATCTCCATAAATAACCGAGATATGGAAGAAAATAAAAACCGGCAGATTTCGAGAATCACCCTATATCTTTTAAAGCAATCTAGTTAGCGTAGATCTGATTGCTTTATTTCACTAAACACTAAAAAAGAGAACGGGACATGTATCTTGTTCTTTTACCATTTAGCATATACCCTATAATAGCAACAAGAAAAAAACCATCCTGTATAGAAAACAATTATTGCGTGGTATGGTTTTAGTAATTCCAGTCACACCTCAATAAACTACCGGCCTCATTAGGAAATCTAAATTAATAAGCCACAAAGTTTATTTTTAACTTATATTTTAATTAATTTGTCACTTTTTATTTTTAGATTTGTTAAGAGTAATATTACTTGTAGATTAAGCCTTTTTTGTCAAAAAACAAGAGTTGCTGGATATATGGGTTGGCAAGAATGTTTATGCTGGAAACCCTTCACAGTAAAAATGTAATTTAAAAAAATTAATAAATTAACTTCAAAAAATAATAACTGAAAATTAAATAATATTTTTTATACGCGCTATATGCACTAAATTAACAAAAAAAAAAACGAAATCAAAGGTAGTTAGTTAGTACGAAACAATATAGGTACAGGGTTTTCCCGTATAATTGCGCACCCCTTTAAAATCTTTATTTTTATAGATAGAAAAAAATAGTTTATATGAAAGTTGCAGGATTTTTCATGAAGATTTTCATGGTGTAAGATATTAACAAATCACTATCAACTTCGTTATTTTAAATGGAACACCCTGTATATGATTGAAAATTCAAATTCTGCTAATCTTCCTCTTTTCAAATATATATAACCTATCTATGTTTGGATAAACGAGTTGCAAGTTATTTGAATTTAAAATTTTCTGTTCCACAACCCAAATTGACTTCTGTCAAATATTTATATTTTGTTTGGTTTCAAGACGAACTATGGCTACGCGACTTAATTGCAATTTGGGTTTCCTGGCAATATGGCTTTTTAATTTTTTTTTTTTTTTTTTTTTTTTTTTTTTTTTTTTTTTTTTTTTTTTTTTTTTTTTTTTTTTTTTTTTTTTTTTTTTTTTTTTTTTTTTTTTAACTTTGCCAAACTTTGGGTTTTTCCATGGCTAACTATGGCTTATAAGAACAGATTTTAAATTCAAATAATCTTAAACTCGTTTATTGAACATAGATAATTATATATATTGAAAAGAGGAAGATTAGCAGAATTTGAATTTTCAATCATATACAGGGTGTTCCATTTAAAATAACGAAGTTTATAGTGATTTGTTAATTTTCCGATCATCATTTGTTTTTCTATCTTACACCATGAAAATCTTCATGAAAAATCCTGCAACTTTCATAAAAACTATTTTTTTCTATCTATAAAAATAAAGATTTTAAAGGGGTGCAAATTATACGGGAAAACCCTGTACCTACAATTTTTTTAAAGTGCCGTTAAAGACATCAAATATAAAACTTATTTAAAATAGAAACAAAATATCCCATACAAAAAATATGAAAAAATTATTTTTTAAGGGACTTACATCAGTGGCGTTCGTGCCGGTAAGTTTTAAATTAAATTGCTTTCTTAAAGCCAGTTTAATTCTGCTTAAAAAGTACCTCCTGGACTTTGTCGTCCTCACTTACCGTTTTCGAAATAAAAATTAATTTATTAATTCGTATAACAGGCTATTTTCGCCAGAGACCTCAAATATTTCACAGGGTCAGAAGAAATATTCGAATGAGATTAACAGCATGCATTAAAGCAGAGGGAAGCCATTTCCAGCATTTGGTCTAAAGTTGAAATTGAATACATTATTTCTAAACAATTAGTACAAATAAAATTTTAAATAATTCGGGAAACAGCTAAGTCTACTTTTATTTTTATTTCGAAAACGGTGAGTCAGAACAAAAAAGTTCATAAAGTACTTTTCAAGCATAATTAAACTGGCTTTAAGAAAGCAATAATAATTTATGCGAAAACCAGTGGCGTATCTTTTTTTCGCTAAAAATAAGGACTTACCGGCACGAACGCCACTGATGTAAGTGCCTTAGAAAACAATTTTATACATGTAAATATGACCTGTAAAGATACATTTGTATAAAAACTCATCTCAATATCTTCACGGGTTTTCGAGAAATAAACTATAAAAGACAAAACACTCTAAACACCCCGTATCATAAAAACAAAGCATTTCCGGACCCATGTTTATATGAACTTTTTTTTATATTTTTGGATGTATAATTTGCCCCTAAATTTTCCTTACATTATTCTGTAACACCCTGTATATTTGGTGGGTATTTTATTTAGGTTTTGGCACCGACCTCAAAAAAAAAAAATGTAGGACCCTTATTTGTCTTGTACCCACTTTTGATTTTGCTTTTATTGGATATTTTAGAGTATGTATAAAAATATTATATCATTTTTTTTAGTTGCTGTTTTTCGAAATCGATTTTATTTGTGTAAATTACCTTTTTTTCTGCTATACTAGTGATCTTAAGCTTTTAAACGCATTTAAGAACAAAAAACTTCATTTTTCTTTTCGAAATAAATAAATTAAACGTGGTATATGCAAAACAATTGCGAGCTATGGTTTTAGTAATTCTAGTCACACTCAATAAACTACCGGTCTCGTTAGGAAGTCTAAATTAATTAGCCATGGAGTTTATATTTAACTTATATTTTAAATAATTTGTCACTTTTTATTTTTAGATTTTTTTTTACATTATGTACAGGGTCATCCAACGAAGACTAAACAGGACCATATTTGCGGAATTTCTTATATTTAAAAAAAAGTGAAATAGCTATTTTGTTCATTTTTCCTTGTAGAATCTTAAAGAACACTTAAGAAAATTGTTTGAATTGAAATAGCAGAGTAAACTGAAACAAACAAACAATCCAATTCATTGCATGTCGCTGGACCATGGGGTCCAGCGACGGACCGTCGGGACGCAAGTCAGATATTCATACCGTTAGGCTCAATGAGCTGACAGCATAGATAGAGAAAGCATTTCATTCATAAACGCAAATGAAAGCTGCGCCCAACATGTTTGTGTTTATTATTATACTTACTTGTGAAATGATAATCCAGGAATCATATCCGTCACTTTTCACACTTGGCACTGCCTTACCATTTTAATTTATTAAAACTACTTACACAAAACTAAAATTTACACAATTGTCACAAAAATAACCCAAAAACAACAAAAACTATTTATACTAAAACGCCACATTGAATGTGTCATCTGTCGAGCGAAGCCGAAGTTGGCCGAAGTACGCCTCTACGAAAAATGCACTGTTGTTACGTTGTCGCGCCTTTATAGTAGCTCTCCAAAAACAAAATAGTATTTTGACATCATTACTTTTCTGTGTAATACTTTATAGTAATAAATATAACAAATATTATTCACAATTTAAAATACAATAGTAGAGCTTAATTTGATGTAATTTTTAGAACGAATTACTCGTAAGTAAAATTTAATCATAATATACTATCAAGTAAATGAAACAGAAAGATACTAGGCAGCGTAACGACAAAATAGTATCTGTAGTAACCATATTCCCGGGTTTTGGTGGATTTTATTGTTCGAGTACAGAGGTTCATTCATCGCTAGAAAGAACCTTAGAATGTGCGTTTATGATGCCACGCTTACGCCAAATCGATGCTTTCTCCAGTTAACCTAACAGCTCATTGGTTAGGCTACTAGTCTTATCATATTGATGCACAAACTATTCGGTACATAAGCATCCTCCCATCTTTGACTGGCGATTTCTCAAAAACGAAGCCTAGTTTGTACCTAAAATTTTGGGGTTTGGTTGGTACCTACCCACACTATAAGTACGCGAAGTGGGAGCCCAAAACTCGATGCACCTCCAAGGAAGTTTAAAGGTGTATGGAAGCCCAATACTGTCCAGGCGTGCAGGGCAGCGGGAATAGGGGGGTTGGCCCCGCGGAGTATGCGCAATGAATAGTAGGTCAGAGCCGGACTTCCATAATTCTTTGTTACTATCTATAAAGTTGACATCATCAAATGTCAAATTCAAGCATCCACTGTTTCTATTATTATTTGCACAAAATTGTTGGTTATTAAACGATACGACCATAGAATATTTAAAATTATTGTGTAATAATGGATTTTATATCATCTGATATAATATGGAAAAAAGCCTTCTATTTAAATGGTCGATATTTTTGTATTTTTACCAAAAATCTTTATAAATAAATAAAAACAAGATTTTTTAAAATAAATTTCAAACATTGTATGATAGTTTCATGTACTTATCACCAATTTTGTGATAAAAGAAGGGCAAGATGTGTTAATGAGTTTAATCTAATCCTAAGATTCTGGTTGTACATTAAAAAGTGAAAATTTTTATAACTGCTTTTTAGGCATATACTTTTCACTAATTACAAACATTCATGAGACAGAATAACAGTGGTTAAAAATGCTTAGTAACCTTTGGTACCTTTAGTACCATTGTAACAGTATCCGTTAAATATTATGTGTCTACAGTATGTCGAGCTTAAAAAGTTGATAAAGTAAATTTAAGAAACCAAAAATCTAATTTCTTTTTGAACAAATACAGAAAAAGCAAAAAGGAACTTCAGCATAAAATTGTACTTTCTTTCATTCAATTAGAGGGACCTGTATATATTAAAATTTGCCTGGTCTGCCCAGTAATTAATAATTTTGATCCTTTAAAACAGTCTTTCTCAAAGTGGGCGATAACGCCCCCTTGTGGGCGCTGGAGGCCTAGAGGGGGCAGTAAGGACACAGAAAAAATTGGGGGCGCTGATTGATTTTGGGGTGATTTGTAACTTTAGCTACTTTATATTTTAAAATTCACTGAAATTAAAATCCTTCTACTACACAACATCCATTTATTATTTCATATTTTTATTCTATTTTATTGTATAAATATAAATTAAAAAAATATTAAATATTTAATATTTTTAATGCGTTTACAACGCTATTAATATCTAGGATATTTAGTAACAGGTATCAAACACTGAAAGATATTCGTTTCTTCAAGTGTCGCAGGTGAGGTGCCCACCTTCGAAGACACATGTTAAAAAATGTTTAAAATATATTGTTGTCGCCAGGCAAAGCACTTGCCGAAAGCGGGATTTTTTTATTTACCTAATTTAGTAAAAATAAAGAATAAAAATTAAAATTAGAAGGTTAAATTATAATTCACGTTTGGCGCGAACAAATATTGTATGATTTATTTGTGCAATCCTGTATTATAGTCCGTCAACGTTCGTCGGTCGGTGTTTGCGGAGTGCAGGTGACCAAATACAAAACCGCGACTCGCGACTGTCCGACGACTGACGTGATTAGAGCTGTGTCGTTCGCGAGCGATTCGTTCAAAAAGACCGAACCAGTGCACTGATTCGAATAAATTAATTCCCTGTTTTCAATGGATTCGAATCGTTTTTGAGCCACTTGCTCGATCGCTCTGCGATGAATAACGAACCTAGTTTGGATGATCATTTCGTTCATAAAGTCACTAAGTCAGATTTGGACTCGAACTTGAAGATTTGGCAATTTGTTATTTTATGACGCCATATCTGTCGTTTTTTTGCCACGACCTGGCAAGTGGCGAGCGGTTTGTTATTTCGATTTTGCTTACATTACCAGAGGTGTATTGGGCAAACAATTTATGCGTATTGTCGGTTCGAGTCAGTTTTGGCTATATACCTATTTGGCAATTAAAAGAACTTTTCTTATTTGTTTTAACTAGTCTTTTGAACAAAGACTTAATTTGGAGGTACATTTGTAGGTTTTATTAATTATAGTTTTTGAAAGTTTTATTTCAAATATATTTTTTAAAATAATAATTATACCAAAATAAAATAAATGTAAATAATTTCTTTATTTAAGATAACTATCACATTTTTTGTGGAATTCAAAACCGACCGAGTCCGACCGGCATCATAATAAAGTGAATCGGTTGCGAACGAATCTGTTTAAGTAAATGAATCAAATGAATCGATTTAGTAAAAAGATTCGAACTTTCCACCTCTAGCACGCATCGCACTCGCTCGCCCTCCTGCCACTCCGCCCGCTACCCCGATACTCTTAATATTGTAAAGTTGTATTATTATTACTCAATGTTGGAGAGACTAATAGGTTATTGAGGTTTTTAAGGTGAAAAAAATGGGGGCGCTACAAAATAACTGATTTTCAAAGTGGGCGTTGGACGAAATAAGTTTAGGAACCTCTGCTTTAAAAGAATGTACTAAATTATTAAATAAAATAAAAGTACCTAAATGTAAACCTTATTTCTTTTTAATAATCACGGAAATACACAAACCATTGTGGAAATCATCTAAAAGTAATTAAGATTTCCTTACCTTTTCTTACTGCTATTTCCTATGAAATTTTTATTATTTTATTATTCATAATTGTTTATTATTATTTTTTCGGTGACCTAACGTTACGCCTCATAAGAAGCACCTAATTTAAATATATGAAATACTTACCTAAAGTAAATAATGCCGGAGTTACCTTGATTTGCAAGACAAAACCATACAACCTCTAATCATTTTGTTACGATATTATAAGTAACAAACAATAAACAAAAATTATAGTCGCAATTTAATAAACACTAATCATTAAAATAAGAAGGTTTTTATTAATCCGAATAACTTCTGCAACCACAAAATATAGGTACTACAAAAGCAAACAATCGGCGCAAAGGGCACAAACCACAACGAAAATGACAAATGATGAGACGACGACGGTTGACGATACAGCGGGAATAGTTTCATTGCCTAACTACACACTGATTTATCAGTGTTAGGAACACATTAAAATTTATTTCGTGGAATTTTGTTATTGCTCAGAATCGGGAGGCCAACTCGACAGTTATTTTCATACCTGGCTTTTTTGATCGAATGGGCCATAGCATTGGGCTTCCATACACCTTTAAACTTCCTTGTGCACCTCTCGGATCGTCCCCTTCTTAGTCTATACCTCTAAATAATAGCGCGATGATGAAAATACGTTAATTTTAGTTATTTTTCGTGGTTTTTCAGCAACTCCTGTGTTTCAACTATCCGGTCCGAGTAGCTAGTTTGCACTTAAAAATTAAGTGGACATAGTATAGAAAAAAATAAAGCCAATCGACCCGAATAGTTCACTCTTTATATAAAAAATAAACTGAAGTTTTTGGATTTTGAAAAATGGCGTTATTTAGATCAGTAAATGCCTA
This sequence comes from Listronotus oregonensis, assembly GCA_019359885.1. Classification (NCBI taxonomy): domain Eukaryota; kingdom Metazoa; phylum Arthropoda; class Insecta; order Coleoptera; family Curculionidae; genus Listronotus; species Listronotus oregonensis. The sequence goes on from JAHBCN010006904.1 coordinate 26,967, forward strand.
TGTCTAACCCCAAATAAAAATCTAGTACTGGTACAATCGTTAATTCTTACCTTCAACTTTTGGCATTTTGTAATTTTTATTTTTGTGTGTATAGGTGATTTTTTTAAAGCAAAAATTGAATATTTTTTTAAATTTCAGATTTAATAAATTTATTCACAACTGAATACTTTTTTTTTAAAAGGTTCATAAAATACTACACATCACCTTACTTTTTCTATATAGGCTAGTTTTATGTATATTATTTGTTATCTTATGTTATCATATATAACTCCAAAAGCAATATTCGATTTTTGTTTTAATCCAATTCCTGGGATTTTTTTATCGAGCGTGTAGGTTAAAGCTGCTAAAACATATTTATCGGAGAGATTTATCAATATTAATACCATAAAAATACGAAAACATATCATAATTTTGTTCCTCTTTCTTATAATCAATTGGAAGCCCGAAGCCTCTGATAGTTTCGAAATTGTTAAGATCATAAAATTCATAGCAACAATTTCAAATAAAACTTAATTTATTAGTTCAAAACTTATATAAATAATTTACCTGTTTATATTCTTATGATTGGATTAAAAATGAAGATATTAAATCATAGTTAAAGTTATTCCTGCACCTGCATTTTTTGAACCCACTATCCTAAATAGATTAGTAAGGTGATGTGTAGTATAAACCTTTTTAAAAATAGTATTAAGTTGTGAATAAATTTATTAAATTTGTATGTATTTGTATGTGTTTATGAAGATTTTCTCAAAGTTAGAACAAAACCTATAACGATGCAGCATCGATTTTTTTTTATTTTTAGACGTTTTTTATATGGAATGCCTCAACTGAAACTAAAAACATATATTTTTTTAAATTTAACACTCTGTATCTTCAAAACTTTATTTTCGGACCCATATTTATAGAAATTTATTTTATAGTTTTCAATGGAATTTGGCCGTGAATTTTTCGAATTCTGTATTAATACGGCAAGGCTTGAAAAAAAATTAAAACTTACCGCTTTGTTCCGTTCTTTCGTCTTTATATCTAAAATGTGAGACATAAATATATGCAGGGCCGGACTTAAAGGGGGCAGGCTGGACAGATGCCCGTGGCCTCCACAAAAAAGGGACACTCACAACGTAAAACAACGTAAAAAAATAATCCGTATTTTATGCAAATACTTTTTTATTTTTAGATATATAATTATATTATAAATTAAATATTTAATATTATATGCGTGGAAAATACAATGGTGTTTAGTCTAAAATTGTAAAACACAATAAGTTTATGTTATGGATCCTTTGTGCCTTTTACTCTCTTTGATGGTCGATTGCACCAACAATTTTAAGGAACCCTTAGCCTTAAGGATTCCTTAAATCTCCAATATAGCCAACTACATTGCTTTTTTGGTCATTTTAAGGATTACCTTGTGCTAAGGGTTCCTTAAAATTGTTGGTGCAACTGGCCATTAGTGGCAAAAGCTGAAGTCGGATGTCGTCCTGCTGCGATTGCATTTTTTAATTTCTTAAAGGTACGTTTTCTTCCACGCGGCCGCCGCATGCGACTAACGCACTACGTTCAAGCACTCCTACCTGCTGAAGAAGCAGTGTAGTCGCAGTCTGTCTACGACTGATATTTTGTTGTGTTGTTTTGTGTGGAATGTCTGGTTTTTTTTTTTTAATTGCTAAAAATTAAAACTTTTTTTTAAAATGAGGTCCTGGTTTTTTTAACGTATTTTAAGAGTTTTAAGATTCCAAACCAATGATGTTACGCACTTATTCAAAAAAATCAGTTTAATTTTTTTAAGATCCGCCAAAAATATATTGTTACTCTCTCTAACATAATAATATGGTTTTCTATGAAAATTGCCATTAATATAAATTTTCGAAAAATGCAAACATTATTGGTTTTGGGAACTTTATAGCTCTAAAATACTAATAAAAAATCCAGCCCGTTTTAAAAAAAAAAACAGTTAATGATGGCGGCTCAAAGACGAAACGTCGGTGTATAAATCTAATAACACTATCTTGTAGAACAAAAAAAGTAGCAATGGAAATGTACAAGTTATTTTGTTACATCCATTCAAATAAAGTTATAAGAAAATAAAATCGAAATCATGAATAATCGGTTTTTTCCAAAAGTAAGTATTCGAAAATTTTAAAGTTCTTCATTTAACCGACCCTATCTTTTCAAGTTTCCCAGACCCCTTGATAAGACTCGAATTTGGTACACCTGTACAGATTTACCTTAATACAATGGCTAATTTTTCCTCTGGGGTTATTGAATATTCAACTCTGTTGTCTGGCTCGGATTTATATCGTCTTTTATTAAGTCAGAATGTAAATTTGCTTTTTTCAGTCCAAAATGTTTTCTAAATTTTACTTCATCCTGTTACAGATGTCGATTTATTAATGTAGTATAACAACCCCATCGCGTCTTTGTTGAAATATTGGTTTTTGGGGCATTTTTGTTTCAGGTTGGCAATTGTAATAGTATTTCGTTATCCTCTTTTTCTCTAATGATAAAATATTGCTAGATCATCCATCACGACTCTTACCAAGATTATTCCCTTTACACTAATAATTTTGCTATTGCGAGTTTGAGCCGCGGTCCTAAGAAACACTGATTAAACGGCGGCCGCATGCGTTAGTCGCATGCGACGGCCGCGTGGAAGGAAACATACCTTAAAGAAACTTTATGTGTATTTACTCTCTATACATATACCGGTTGGTGCGCCGCTGAGCGGAACAGAGGAAATCCCATGGAAATTTTCAGGGGGTTTATTATTGGCTTCCCTGTACATTTTACAGAAAAAAATAAAGTAACTTTTTGAAGAGACCAATCCGACAAACCCTTGGGCCAGGTTTCAAAAAATTGTAATAAACAAATCTTGAATTATTCAATTAAATGTAATTGCAAAATTACCAAATTTTCGGTTCAGGTCAAACAGACACCAACCGCCAGTAACAAGCAATTTGTTATAAGGCTTTGTCAAATCTGACGTACAGCCGAATACAAGGAAGGTTTTTTTTTCCTTTCATCAATCTCACAACCATTACATTCAAAGTAAAAGACACGTTAACATTATTTTTTTATCAAACTTGTTATTTAATGTAACAGCTATGTTTAACTAAAAACAATTATTACTATCGATCATTAAAAAAATAATTTTATCATACTAGAATAATTAAATAATAGAGATCTAACGAAATATCGTTTTGTAGCTGGTTTTAGATTCTCAAATTTTACACTTTTATAAATGACACTTTTTAAATGACCCCACAGAAAGAAGTCATTCGGTGAAAGATCCAGGTGACCTGGCTGGCCAAAGTATCCGGTACCGTGGACCAATAATATTGCCGTTAAAAGCATTTAAATGTTAAAAACCTGCATTTTCAAAAAAAAAAATAAATACTAGTCCATTGTCATCTACAAGTGACTTCTTAAAAGCACTATTAAAAGGTTACATATTAAATAAAGAAACATTATCTACAATTTTGGAAGACAACAAGCATGCAAATAGTTTGTAAACCTGAATGTTTTAACTGAAAACTGAAATATTTGCAAAATTTTGAAATTAAATATCAGAGAAAAGAATAGCTTAAGTAATATGCTTTAAGATCTAAATATTGCCTGAATTAAGGAGTGACAGTACTTAGATCACTTAAATAATTTATCATGTCAAGACGTGTTAACTTCAAAATATATAAGTCAAGAGGCATGAAAGCTAAGCGAAACCAGACTATTCTATTCATAGGAAACGACAACGGAATATTCAACTTACGCTACTGAATTATGAAAAGGCTTGCGAGGCTGAATTGACACCACAAGATAAATTTGAAACTTAAAATTTTACTCCTATTATACGAGGTAGGTTTGAAAAGTCCGTGCAAAAATAAAAACTACTTACCTGTTTGGGGTAAAGCTTTTTTATTTTTCTACATATTCTCCTTTTAGGCTTATACACTTCGTCCAACGATGTTCCAGTTTGTTGATTCCTTTCAAATAATTTGATTTATCCAAGTCTGCAAAATATCGATCAGTGTCTGCAATCACTTCCTCGTTTGAATAGAATCTTTGTCCCGCCAGTCATTTCTTCAAATTGGGGAACAAATAGTAGTCCGAGGGAGCCAAGTCTGGAGAAAAGGGGGGATGTGAAACGAATTGGAATCCTATTTCCATTAATTTTGCGACCACAACTGCTGAGGTGTGTGCTGGTGCGATGTCGTGATGGAAAAGGACTTTCTTGTGGGCCAATCGTGGGCGTTTTTTTTGTAGCTCGGTTTTCAGACGGTCCAATAATGATGAATAATATGCACCTGTAATAGTTTTACCCTTTTCCAGATAGTCGATGAGGATTATCCCCTGCGAATCCCAAAAGACCGTCGCCATAACCTTTCCGACCGAAGGAACGGTCTTCTCCTATTTTGGTGCAGATTCCCCTTGGTAACCCATTGCTTAGATTGTTGTTTGGTCTCAGGAGTATAGTAATAGAATCCATGTTTCATCCACAGTACGAAACGACGCATAAAGTCCTCGGATTCTTCTAGATCAGCTGCAAACCATCCTTGCAACACTTCACACGATTCTCTTTTGGTCGAAGCGTGAGCAATCGTGCACCTATCTTGCAGGATAGCTTTCTCATGTCCAAATGTTCATGAATATTATGTACCCGTTCAGTCGAGATGCCCAACACTAGCAATCTCCGTACCTTAACTCTTCTGTCATCCATCACCATATCATGGATTTGATCAATGATTTCTGAGTCGTGACCTCCACTGGCCGTCCAGAACGTTCAGCGTCACTTGTGCTCATATGGCCAGTCCGAAAATTTTGAAACCATTGTAAACTGTTCTAATCGAAGGTGCAGAGTCACCATAATGTTTATCAATCTTCTCTTTAGTCTCCTGAGGCGTTTTACCTTTCATGAAGTAATGTTTAATCACCACACGAAATTCTTTTTCGTCCATTTTTTGAAAATCACTCGACTTCCTTGATTCACACGAATGCCAAACACAAAGAAATTGACCAATATGGCTGACACTTGGTGTGCGTTCATTCAACAGATGCTACTAACTAAACATGACCTCGATACGCGCCGGTGGTGCCATTTTTCGAACTTTGCACTGACTTTTCAAACCATCCTTTATTATTTATTACTTCTTTTCAAACACTTCGTTTATATTTATTTCTAATACTTACTAATTATAGTGGGGAGGGATCGTTCTTCAAGTTTAAGTTAATTAAAAATCGACTTCGATCTACGATGGATCAAAACCGGAATCATCTCTTTGTAATGAGTATTGAGCACGATGTAATATAGAAATAATATATTTCGGATATAATAAAACAATTTGCATTAAAAAATGTAGAAAAGTGTAAGGGCTTTAATGACAAGTTATCTAACTCCATTTTATTAAACCTAAAATGATTTTTTTTTCATTTTTCTTTTTATTTTTGTTAAAATTGCACTTTAATTTGTAATTGGTATTATTAAAAAAATATATATTTTTAAAAGTAGAGTAGATTTTTTCCCATTTTTTAAATAGTAAGATGTAGGGCCGCACACGAAATCTGCTCAAGGTTCTTCACAGTCCTAAATCCGTCACTAAATATATTGTTTAAAAAATCATTTGAAATTCGCAAAAAAGTTTTTTTTGGAGCCCCCCAGGGAAATATCCGACTTTCAAAAGCAAATCCTCTATTTGTTTTTTTTTGTAAATTTGATCAAATTTTTTTGACAAATGCCAAATTTCACAAAATATCTGCATTTTACTTGAAATTAGAGGCATCTGAAAAAGAAAATTGAGTGAAAAAAATTTAACTGGCTGTGGTTTTTAGAAAACAGATAATTTTGCTGGGGTTTGACGATAAAATTTAATCACATTCACAAAAAAAATACAAATACTAAGTGTGTTTACTGAAAACTAAAATGTTTGCAATATTTTGAAATGAAATATTAGAGAAAAAAACAGCTTAAGTTTATGATCTAAATATTGACCTTAATTAAAAAGAGACACTACTAAGATCTAAATATTAACCTTAATTAAGGAGAGACAGTACTTGATTACTTAATAGCCCAGGCAGTCAAGCTCAAAATAGTGTCATACCTCCGAATTTTTTATATATGCACCGATTTTCTTGAAAATTTGAAATTAAGCTTATCTTACCCTCCATATCAAAATCTATATGGTCGCAAGGTGTGCAAATAGATAAGGGGTGAAAACCACCCCTTATCGAAAAAATAGATTTTATAGGTTTTTCGGCTTGTTTTCGATTCAAATGTCTTTTATTTATGTAGGATAAAAATCCTAACATATTGTACAATAAAATTGGTGCATTTTAAAATATCAACCCTTAAGAATCTTTAAAAACTACCCTTTTGATGAAAATAATATAGAAAAAAATCTTTTAACGATTTGTAACATTACAGTTATTGTAGTTTTGGAAAAAAATCATAGCATTTTAATAAAATTATTAGTTACCACTTTTCAACCCCCAAAAACTAGCCCTTTGCAGAAAATGAAATAAAAAAAATATCTAATGAAGACTGCCAATTTTTAGATTTTGCGTAATTTTAGTATTACTGTTTATTATCTCTACTTGAAATAATTTTTAATTGTCTACACCTTAGCAACCCTTAAGAACTACCCCTTCGACAAAAATAAAATAAAAAAATATATTATAATGACTACTGATGTTTTGATTTTTAATTTTGTTGGTTCTAAAGTTTATTCTCTGGACGGTGTATATACATACATAGTAGGTCTCAAATGTACCTACAGACAACCTAGTGTCAACAGAAAAACGTAGTGCGCCAAAATTTGAATCTTTTTTTACTTTAAAATTGACTAAAAAAAAATCAAAATCTTATTTTTTGTGTAACTCTGTTAATTTTGAAGCTATCACATCCTACAAAAAATCATTTTAAAGGTAATTTTCAGGGGCTACAAGTCTATGTATGTTAGAAGGGCTTGAGACCCTTCATATTTTACAGGTAAAGGGTCAAAGGGCTGCGAAAAAGCAGTCCTTGCACTATAGTGAAAGTTTAAATCGGTTATAACTTCCTCAGTTTTTATGCCACAAAAAAAAATAAAAAAAAGAAAATAATCGTCATAAAAAATGCTACATTTTTTACTCTAGTGTTTTGTATCTCTTATGGCTCATTTTTTTCAAAACTGTGCGTCTCTAATCAGTAAAACTTTCAGATGTCATAAATAACATACGAATAAAGTAGTTGGTGCAAGGGATAAGTTTAATTTTGATTTTGAATGAAATGACATTAGTTTTGTTGCAATTTTTTTTAGTTTTAACTATTTTGCACCATATCTCACTGAAATTTTAGTCAAAAAGACTTTTTTCGGTGCTCATTTTAAAGATCTTTAGCTCTAAGGTCTAAGGCTCTTTAAAAAATATTCTTTGACTTTTTATTGAAAAATGTACCCTTTTCCCGTTATTTGAGGTTAAGTACGTAAAATGAAAGATCTTCAAGCAGTTATAACTTGCCTTAGGTAGAACTTTTAGATCTTCACATATAGCTTAATTTCTTTGTTTTATAATAAGCTTCATTTTTGTTCATCACACTTTTTTCGATAAAACGCATAATTACAGAGTTATGCGTAAAAAACAATTGAAAAATGAGTTTTTTTTAACGAAAAATTAAACTTTTTAATTGCGAATAATTCAAAAACTATTGCTCTGGCGAAAAAACTTGACATGACATTTTTTACTTCAAATTTGCTTATCTATCGATTTCTGAGGGTAACTCCGAGAAGGGGTGGCATCCACCCCCAGTGGTTGCGCACATCGGCACCATATAGATTTTGCTTTTCGACCATCCATCTATCATCTGTCAAAATTTCAAATAAATCGGTGCATATATAAAAAATTTGGAGGTGAAATGCTTGACTGCCTGGACTATAAATAATTTATCAAGGAATGACGTGTTAACTTTAAAATATATAAGTCAAGAGGCATGAAAGTTAAGCGAAACCAGACAAGGGGATTTGCTTTGGGGTTTGCATGATTATCTTAACAAATAAAATGTTCATGTGTATTAGCTTAAAGGTAAAACCGAACAGATTATTTAGGGATTCCAAATTCGTCAAAAATCGTCTTTCTATTTTACCTTTTCACGGAAAAGCAGCCGAGATTTGAATAAAAATCTCAACTTATGCACTAGTACTATATAGTAGGTACTGTCTAGTAGTATATACTAGGTACCGTCTTGCAATTTTTATTTATGCGTGTTTTAGATGAACTTTTTGCTAGAAATATGCAACAATTCACTTTACTTGTAAATACGTTCTATAGTTTTGTGGCGAATTCATGTTTTAATAAGCACTTGCTGGGTTTACTCGCTTAAAAAGTAATAAGTAAAAGCGATCCCATTGTATAGAAACTTTTCAGGCGAGCAAACCCTACATGAACCTATTAATGCATTTTACACAAGTGGCAGGCGTATGATTATTTAGAACGGAACCAAATGTCATTACTTTTCGTAAGTTTTCAAATGTACTAATGAGGGCGCTGTCTCTTACAGCGAGTTGTTAATTTTAGTTTATGTATGTATGTCTTTGTTTAAAAACAAAAAAATATATTGAATGTTTTTAATAGTATCGGTTGATTAGATTAGATTAGGAATGGAATTTGTTACAATTTTTTTTATTATTTATACATTTATTGTGAATACTCCGTCTGTTTATAACGTAACGTTTTTGGAATGTAACTAACATTTTTGTTTGATGATAGGCGAGCAAATTTTGAAAGCGGATGGTTGTTAAACTTTTTTTTTAAATTGAGTTAGGCTACTTCAAAAAACCGTATCATTTAGGCCCAAGTTATAAAACCGCGAATTTAAAAAAAATGCATCAAATCGCTTTAGGAATGCTCCGAAAAATTGTTTTTTAAGCATAAAACCTTTAGTTTTTGTGATAAAAAGTTTTTTACAAAATTATTTTGTTTGTTTTTTTCAAGAGCTATAAGTTTCTATATATTAAAACTGTTTAAAACCCTTACTTTTTAAAAGAGATGATTTTAAAGGGCTGAAACAAGGTAGTGCTCGTCTATACAAACGCGTTGTAAACGTTTATGTCTCACTTAATTTCTGTCATACAGAAAATAAAAAAAATATATATTTCTAAATTAAAAAGCTACAATTTGATCTCTTAGTAATTTTTACGTTTCTCCCTTAGTTTTCGAGTTATTTTAAAGAAAAGGTCTTTTATATTTTACATGGATAAAAAGAAATAAAAAATGGCGACGACTCATTTTAATTAGGGTGGTAATTGGGGCTTGTTTTCGAAGATTTTTGCACTAAAAAAATTTTGGTCTAACCCTATTTTAATTATAACTCACTCAACTTTTATGATATTTTTTTTTTTAAGAAGGGTCTTTGCAAATGCTTTAATAAAGTTATTTATAATATATATATTTTTTTTTTAAATCTGGGCTATTTGGCCTTACATACTATGTGTTTTGGCCACGGATCTAAATAGTTTACTCTAATATGTAAAATCCCTAAAAACATATGGACAAGGACACACGCTTCACATCCTGGGATCCGTCAGGATGACTTTTAGTACAAGACACATAAAGAGGACCGCTAAAGAAGGAAAAAAAACATAAAGGAAAGATTTAGGCTGTACTACTAATTAATTATGAATAAATCTATATATTGTGGCCTTTTTCTTGACAGTATTTCCCAAGAGTAACAATTACTCTCGGATTATTGCTTTTTAAAATTTCTGGGAGCCATATTGGCAGCGAAAAGTTATTAGAAAGTAGATAATTTATAAATGTATTTATTTGTTCTTGGTGGAGTTGACACTTAAACAGGATATGATTGACGTCGCCATATTCACCGCAAGGGCATAAGGGGTTATATAAACTCTGATATTTTGTGTTTGATAAATAACAGCTAACCTTTAACAAACCACAACTTGGTTTGTTTTAGTCACAGATCAATTACAAAAAAATGATTCGTTTTTTGAAAAGCTACAATTTCATTATTTAATGTTTTTTTAAATGCATACTTATCGAGTTATTTGCAAAAAACGGATTAAAAACGTTGATTTTATCGACGAAAAACTCCGACTTTTGGTAGCGAATATCTCGAAAAATATACATCTTACAACAAAAATGCACCAAACATTTTTGCTTAGAAATCATTTCTCTATTGATTCCTGTAGTCAAAATGTATAAAAAAATTCACCCACTAGATGGTTTGGCAACCATCCCCAAGGTAAAGGCGCCCTTCGGCATGATATAGATTTTGATCCTTGAACTATTTCCTACCTGCTGTCAAAATTTCAAGTCATTCTATGCATTTTCATAAAATTGCTAGGCAAAATAGTTCGTTTCCAGCACTACGGGTGATTTTCGCAAATGCCCTCTTAATTTTGGCCTATATCTGCTAGAGTCCCACCCTAAAAACCGTCATTCCCTGAAATGACTAGTCCGTACATGTATTGCTGGCAAACAGCGTAAAAACTTTATTTGACTAACAAGAAGTAACTATTCAGAGTATTCAGTCATTCCCTTTAACGCCTAGACAAACAACGAATTAAAAATGATTATTACGCTGTTTTCCTAAAACGGATTCAGGCATTATAAGAAATAGGGAATGAAGAGACTTTGTATTTCGTGCAAATTTTTATTTAAAAATCCTAGCAGAGCGCTTTCGGTATAACCATCATCAGTGCTATTCGTCGTCAAGCTGGAGTCGTAGCAATTTGAGCAAACAAAACATGTAGTAGGACTTTAGTAAATTAAAAAAAAATCGCCGTTTAATAAGGGAAAATGTAACATAAATCACTGTTGTTTGACTTTTATTTTATTTTATGTAATAATGTGATAGTTTACTAAAGTCCTACTACATGTTTTGTCTGCTTAACTGATGATGGTTATACCGAAAGCGTTCTGCTAAGATTTTTAAATAAAAGTTTGCACGAAATACAAAGTCTCTTCATTCCCTAAATTCTTACGTGCACACAGCCACAACCAAGTTTCAATTATAGGAAATGACTAAATAGTTAGTCAAACACTAATAATACGGCTATTACGGTGTTTGCCAGCAATACATGTATTGGCTAGTCATTTCAGGGAATGCGGATTTTAGTGTTTGACGACATATCAATATTGTCGCTGCACAGGTTTAAAATCGTTATTAAACATCTCTGTTGGCTCTAATAACATCTCTGTATATGAAAGACCTATTAAAATTTGATTAAATTCTAACATGTGCTTTCGTTTAATATGCAAATTTTATTGATTATTACATAATTTTATTTACGAAAAACGTCAGGGCAATAAAAAATAATCTCCCGTTAATCCTAATTAAATTATGAAAAAAATGTTTAATTTACGCAGTGTTTAGCAAAATAATTTATTAATAATAAAACGTATTTTCGCCTTTCAAATTTTGCATGATAGTATTTATAAGCTCAATCAAATAGTACATTGTAGTAAGCATGAAATAGGCTATTTAGTTTTATTGTTTAAATTGATCTATTAATAACAGTAATCTGTGGTTTCCCACCAAAATTTTGGATGGGAGAACTTTTGACAGCCCAAAAACCTCAATGTTTTGAACTTTTTTCAGTTTTTTCGATATATCTCGGAAACTAATAGTCCTATTGATTTTTTTATTCTGTACTTTTTAAAGAGCATTAAATTTCCTACAATCTTCACTAACTCACTCGTCTAACTCTCACAGCAAACGAGCTACAGCCCGTCAAAAATTGTCTATTTTTGCCAACATTGCAAAAAAAAATCACCAAATTGATTAGGGTTAAAAATGGTTGACTTAAAAAAGGCAATAAAGTTTGTATTTTAGAAATAAATATTATCATCAATAAACGCATTCAAAATTTACAAGCTTATCTGTAAAGGTAATTCTGTAAAAATCTCATACGAAATGCTATTTACCATGTTTGATGGAAGCGTTTTTTCAAATAAAAAACACCCAAATTTTGAATGAATTCATAGGTTATTTTAGGGAAACACTGTATACCCCAATCGTGGCACCACAACTTTAAAAATCCTTTAAAACGTATAAGCGACGGGCTGTGGATAACAATTTATTTTTGTTTTTAAATTGCATTTGGTGTAATCAGAGTTATGATTTTTGTCCCGTCATACCATAAGATTTTAACACTGTGCCTTACCCCTCCCTCCTACCTACGCCCCTCCCTTCTTTACTTCTCCGCTTTAAAAACCAAAGCTAGGCTTTTTTAAGTCAACCATAATCAATTTTATGATTCTTATAATACTTTGGACGAGTTATAAAAAAATATGAAGGAGTTAATAGGAGGATTTGGTGATTTTTTGCAATGTTGGCAAAAATAGACAATTTTTGACGAGCTGTAGCTCGCTTGCTGTGAGAGTTAGACGGGACTTTAGTTAGTGAAGATTGTAGGAAATTTAATGCTATTTAAAAAGTACAAAATAAAAAAATCGATAGGACTATTAGTTTGCGAGATATATCGAAAAAACTGAAAAAAGTCCAAAAAATTCGTGGTTTTTGGGCTGTCAAAAGTTCTCCCATCAAAAATTTTGGTGGAAAACCACAGATTACTGTTATTAGCACCCTAATAGACCAAATAAAATAATAAAACTAAATAGCCTATTTTATGCTTACTTGGGCCCTATTTTGAATGACAATTTGATTGGGCTATTAGTGTTTAGGACTTGATTTTTTTTAAATCTTTGAGCAGTCCACGAAGATTTAACTATGGTACGGTGAAGTAAGAGTCAGATTTAAAGTTAAAGGAAATACCTCTCTAGGTGTAAAAATGTTTAAAGTTTAAAGCTTCGAGAGATGGAATGTAAAGGGATGCATAAAAGTTAAAGCTACTAGGGTGGAATTATATTGTCCAGATCGTCAGTGCAAAAAATAATAAAAAAGGACAACTCGTCGGTGGGAGAGCAGATAGCTTTCTTTTCAAAGTGAAGTTATTATTAGGGGTAACGACTCTTCTTTGGATTAAATGTTGCCCATTCAAACTCAGGAACAGTATTCCAAGTAGAATAAATTTGGATTTTATAAAAGTGTGCAGATTAGAAGGACAAAATACGTTCTGTCTCAAAACTTTTGGATCCTTCGGTAGTTGTGGATTTATTGTGTTTCTGCCAGTTAAGATTGAGGTATATTCGAAAATAAACCCTACAATATTAAACAATTTTTTGTTCTGCAAAACTATGCTGGTCAAGAGTAAGAAATCATAATTAGAGACTTTGTTTACGACAGCGAGCATGATTGTTTTTAAGGCATTAAACTGAAAATGTAATATGTCACTGATAAGTCGAGGGTCCGCATATAAAAAAGTGAAATTATGATTGTGTTATTATGAAATAAAATATTTAAAATATCTTTATGGGCAAGCGAGATACATTATTAAAGTAGATTAGTTGTCGATAGATGACCATAGACGAAGACCAAGTACGTCTGTGTGTGGATCGGATCTATGTTAGACTGTAGGGTTTGATGGAAGGTTGTTTAAAAGTGGTAGTTAATTTGTATAACGCATGTTTCGATACTTGGACATTGTTAACTGAACTGGGAAAAATTGACTTAATCATTTCAAAAACCTGAATCCAGTTGCCGCGTATAAGCACCGCTTTCCGTGAGATCAGCGAAGTTACTCAACGCTGGGCACGGTCGGTAAGTTGTTTTTGGGTGTTGTTTGAAATTCACGCAAAATGACTTTAATGGCGGATAATTCAGAGGTAGTAGTTATTCGTATACAAAGCTGTAACAATTGCTTTTAAAAAGTAATTTAATTACAATTATCAAATACTCTTCTAAGTAGTAGTAAATTACGATTACCAATTACAAGCATGTTTGTAAAAAGTAATTCAATTATCTATTAAAACTAAAAGTAATTGAATATTCTAGCAATTACTTTATTTAAATTACCACATATATTAAACACGATACACTAAACAAATAAAATATTTATATTAATATGCGTATTCAACATTAAATGAGTCTAAAATATATATAATCCTACCCCAAACATCAACAGATTTCCCCCAAAAAAGTATAAAAACTGTGGCGTATACTCAGACGAAAGAAAGAAGTCGTATATGATATGAGGAACATATCCACGTATTTATTGTGTTTGGATTGTTTCATTTTCGCATTTACAATAATAACTCGCCTCGTCCGGTAAGGAATGCGACTAATTCATACTGGTATTAACAAGACAAAACAAGCGTAAATAAGAAATAAGCTATCTTTTTATGCCCAGGCCACACTAGGAACCTTTCAAATAGATTTAGTGGTTTGTTATTTTTTTTTTAATTTATTAAAAAAATCTTATTTTAAGTAAAAGTTTTAACACATTAAAACCCTTAACCCTGTATAAATTTTGATTGTTAAAACATTTCTTAAATTGCTAATAAATATTTTACGAAATGGCAACGTTGTCAAAAATAGCTGGACGCTTGTATTGCATTCCCCCTGTGATCCCACCGCATGTCTCATCCAACTAATCGCCGTCCACCGACGTCGCATTGGAAGTGAAATATGGGAAATTGTCGTTCTCTTTTCAATCTGTGGTCATACTATGTATCCTACTCTATTGCATTAAAATTGGCATGCGAGCCTTTCCCTTGCCAATCTTGTATTAATTTGCAGACAAAACCTTTTTTAAGCATTCATGGGGGGGGGATAATTACCCCCCTTTACCTCCCTCCTTACCTACGCCTGTGCTCCCACGGTATCTAATCCTAAGCTTTGTAAGAGCGTATGTGGACTATCCTAAAACGTTTTAAAAAAATATTTGACGAAGTATTAACTAGTTTATATTTATGCTAGAATCTTGTCCTAATACCTACACACCAATAAAAAATATTTTTATTATTTTCTTTTAATTCTTTTTTGTTTTTAGCTCTTTTTACGAGATTTTTTTATTCAGACCACTTCCATTAGTTTTAAAAATGTCGAAATGCCCGGTTAAAGTCAATGTTTATTTCGACCGAGCTTTCCTACAAAACTTCCCGAAATGTGCAAAATGTCGAACCGAGCGGGCCAATAACAAACCGAAATGAACGAAAACTCCAGAGTAATTTGGGAACATTAATAAAACTTTTGTTTTTCTCTTTGAGCGACTGTTTGAGGTGTCGTAAACACAGACCATTTGTTTTATTTACAACTGGAGAAAAGTTGGTTGTGGTTGTCAATGTTGTAAACTTTTTAGTAGAATATTAAACAGAGTTTGCAGTTACGTGGTGGAAATTTATAATTAAATTAAAAACTAATAAAGTAATGTAAAACATTGTAGCATTCATGCTAATTATAAACTAAACAAAATGTTTTTAATCGCAACGGATATTTATAAATTTATATTTTAAGTTTAATTTGTCGCGGATATCTTTAAAACCGGAGTCTGTTCTCCAATTTCGAATATAAAGTGTTGTACAATATCGCTTAAAAATTATGCGCATCGAAAATTTGAATTTGTGAATTTAGTCCATTTAAAAGGCGGTTGCTGGGTGCCCAATTTCTCTGCAAGTGGTTTAAATCATGCTAAGGAGACAAAGTAAAAAGCACAATATTATTATTTTTTTTTAATACATTAAGGAACTTGGCCCTTATTTTTAGGGGGTTTTAAAGTATTTCTACCTTCATGGTACGTTTTCTGTATCGCTGGTTCCGAATTTCGGGGTCCCGCAGCTCGGAAATTTTAGCATCACCCCTAAAAATGCAAAATACACCCTTTTTAGGGGTTTTCTAACGATAAGCCTTTTAAAAAAAACTTATGAAAATGCTCTATAGGCACCTAGAAAATACTCCTAGGTACGTTTTTTTAGTCGCTGATTCCGAATTTTGGGGTACCGAAACCCTTGAACTTCAGCGTCACCTCTAAAAGGGCAAAAAACACCGTTTTTAGTTTTTTTTAAAGAATAATCTTATAAAAAATTTTAGAAAATTTTAATATCGTTACAAATTTGTATTTTTCATAACATTATATTAATTTGAGCCTAAAATAAATTTTCGGGGAACTCATTGGTGGAGAAACAACCCCCAATCATCCCTAAAATATCGTACAACTAAAAAAAATGCAAACAAAATAATATTTTTGCTTTTTGCGTTCAATTTTGGATAAATAGCCATTTTACGACTAAGAAAATATTTCCCTTCCTAAGGGATTATAGTACCCCTCGCACCCTTTTGGGGCTTAGAAAATATCCAGGCTTAAATTAGTATAACGTCATGAAAAATACAAATAATTATCAATATTAATTAAATTTTAAAAATTTTCATAAGATTATTCTTAAAAACCCCTAAGAAGGATTTTTTTACATTTTTAGCGGTGATGCCAGAATTTCCGAGCTGCGGGACCTGGAAATTCGGAAGCAGCGATTGGACTAATTTATTTTTCGACATTTTTACCAGTGGTTAGGACCTATTTGTGAAATAAAGTTTCTTTAGTGATCGTTGCAACTAACCTACCTTTTTTTTTAAAGATTGTTTTGTATAAATCGTAAAAAAAATATGGGTTGTTATTGATATAAAGTTTATTTTGTGATTTAATTTTATACATAATATCGAGTAATAGAATATCAAAAATGATAGAAGTTCAAATGTTTGTATGTCAATAAAATTTAATTTTTTATAGAGTTATACTTTACATTTAATAAAAACATCTTTTATATTTCTTTAAAAACTTTTTTTTTAAAGTATTATAGATTATAGACATTACATTTTATTATATTTCATTGTTTTGCCATGGGTTCCAGGTTTTTTCTTTCCGCGAGAAATTGTTTTAAAGCAATATTAACCCACTTCTTTTCGGTATCTTTAAACATCAATGAAGAAAGATTTTCACCTAAGAGATTTTGATAGACTTTGACCAACTCTACTATTTCATCTTTCTGAGCTTCACTACAATATTGTAATCTTCTTATGTAACAATTCGTTTATTCTTCTTTTTATAAAAAACACTTAATTTTGAAATACACAAATTCACAAAGTCACCGCTAAACAATTAATATTTTGGAGGTTATGTTTACTATTTGCTTTTTTAAGAGCTTTTACTGTTTAATTATCCACATTTACTCTGTTGCCAAGTTTTGCCATTCGACAAATTTTAAACTCCTTCTTACTACCGAGTGTGGAATTGTTAATATAATTTAGGGAATAAATCAAACCCCTATTAGGGCACCAATACCGTGCGCAATTTACGCACGTCCAAATCAGGGGCTTCATTAAAAAATGTTAACCTTTTTGTTTCAATTTAAATGATTTTTTTTACTTTTCTTGAGGTTTTTACTGGAAAAATACTCAAGATGGCTATTTCACATTTTTTTATTGAGGGAAGCCCCAAATATAGCCCTCTTCGGTCTTCGTTGGGTGACCCTACACCTATAGTTGTCGAAAAAAACTATTATTTGTGACGTTATATCATATATTTTTAAAAATCTCAGAATATAATAGATAGTTTTAAAGACAAAATTAAAATAATTTTAAATTTTAATTATAAAGTAGTATGGCCAATGGGTTACTTAAAAAGTAATGGTCAAGGCTGTGATACATTTTAGTTACCATAGATACATTTTTTTGAATACTTTTACACATCTGCTCACTAAAAAATAAACCTTATTCAAAAGTATAGAGCCTAAAGAATATGGAAACCTTGGGTTGCCTAACTTTTTCTTGTCATAATTATTGGGTTGCCAGTTATGAACAGGTAAGTGGATATTGTAATTTGCAACCATCTGCTTACCAAATAAATTTTATACTAAAAAGAAGATAATTTTATTGCAACCCGGTGGTATAGGGTTGGTTTCCTGCAAAAAATTAGTGAAGACTCAGTGTTGCTAGGCTTTAAAGTTTATTTATTTTTTTTATTTTAAATTTTAAAAATTCCTAGCTTCCTGAATTTATTAAGGAACAAAATGTCAAGAACTTTTTATGAAATTGAAAAAAAAAACATAAAAATTGACAATATACAGGGAGTATCAAAAATTTTTTTGCAGGTGGCTTAAGGCGGTCTCTTTTTCGGATCTTAGTCTAACAGGTCCATACTATAGAACCAGGGCCGATCTGATTAGCACTCAAAAAATATTTTTTGACAAAAACGTCTATGAAAGTTAAAAGGTATTATTTAATATTCGATTATTATGGAAATATCTAAAGCCTTATATAAACAAAAAAATAATCAATAAAGTAAATAAATAATTTAGTGAGGCCCAGACAAAACATGTAGAAATTAGCATCTGGCGCGGGTTCATCGGTTCATCGTTTATGTGACGCTGGAGCAATAAATAATTGTCGCAGGTCGATTAATCGCTATCTGATTTATTTGTTGACGAAGTTAAACAAAAATCTTTATTGCATTATACAGGGTTTTGGGAAAACATACATTTTATTTACACCTTGTGTAAAATGATTTAATAAATTATTGTTGGGATTACTCGCCAGGAAAGTTTTTTGATACAATTGGACAGCTTTGGTCCTGGTCCCGAAGAATAGCAACTGAGTGTGCTCAGCCCCTTTGACTCTAAAAACTGACATCCCTTAAAACAAAAATGAAAAAAAAAAAAAAAACTCAAAAAATTCGAATTACCCATCTACGTTCCCTTTATCAAAATTAACGGAAATTAAAAATACAATAGAAATTAAAATTAAATTTATAAGGATTTTAGTATATAATTAAGATTCCATTCGCGCCGCGAAAATTGGATCCAATTTGGGGTTCGGGGCATAATGTTTTTCTTAAAAACGATATAAGTTATCGATAATTTTCAAAAACTATATATAGCCAACACTTAAATCTCGGCTTCTGCTGTAATAGTTTTTTAAATTTGGATTTAATATTTAATATTTCCTTGAGTGAAAGTCACCCTAAAATCGGTTATGTTTAGATACTATTTTCTCTTAACTCGACTCATATTTCAAAAATCCATTACAGCAGAAGCATAGATTATGTCCTTACCTTTAAAATGGTGTATAATTTATGTCATTTAGTTGAAAAATAGTTACCGAAAAACGTTATCTCCTGTAGGCTTGCAATCGGAAACAACATCGCATCGATACACCGAATTTAGAAGAACCTAAATAAAATATAATATTTTTAATGCGGCTATACGAAAATTGTGACAGTGCGAGTTTGTTAAGCCGGAGTCTCATGCGTCCCATTTCCGACCATCCGACGCACACAGGCGAAAATCGGGGAAAAGCCGGCCATAAATAGTAGTAGTGCTGATATGAATCACAAACATGTTTAATCGTAAGAAAATGTTAAAACTAAGATAACACGTTCATTTAAACATTGGGTTCATTTATTGCATTACATAAGCGCTGTGTAAGTACCTATTTCCTTAAAAAAATAAAACTCTATGAAAAATGTTACTATTATTATTAGACTGTTATTATTTTAATAATTTAAGCAGTTAAGAGTTTAAAATTCATAATAAGAGCGTTTATTTCGCTCGAATTGAATTGGATTGA
>JAHBCN010006905.1:0-46515 GCA_019359885.1 Listronotus oregonensis
GCACAAAAAACAATCAAAATCCCAAAAAAGGGGGAAAAGGTTTAAAAATTTTATAGCGTTTCTTTTTTAATTTTTAAATCTTTTTGTTCTATTCTTTCTTTGTATCTTTGTTAAGTACCCCCATAAAAGCATCTAGAGGTGTTAAATCACGTTTGAGGCCATTAATTTCCCCTTCATTCTTTCCAATCTATAGGGATAGCGGTTTTTAAAAAAAATTACGGACAGGAACCACATTAGGGGCGGTGCCCCGTTTGTGCCATATTAGCTTATTATATTGTCAAGGGTAAATCGTCCAAAAGATTTTCAATGTCATTCTCAAGAAAATGCAAATATCTTTTACCAGTTAAAAGATATAAAAAATTGGGCTGATTACTGCATCATTAATTGGTTTTCCCGATGTCCTGGGGCTTGAAAAAAACCCATATATGTCTATTTTTTTTGTTAAAGATGCCGATAAAAAAGATGCCTCATCGCTCCAAAAAATTTTTTAAAAGATCGTTGTCATTAATTTTTAATTGGAGTATCTGCCAACAAAAGCCTTCTCTACGAACTTTTTGGTTTTTGTTTAATTTTTGGACTGACAATTGTAGGGATGATATTTATACTTGCGTAGTGTTATATCGATTTTTTGGCCGATTTATTAAACTGCTTGGCAGCATCAGCGATCGAAAAAGTCTGATTTTCTACGACCAAGAGATATAAATAAAATTGAATTTAAACAAAATGTCAGCCTTTACCTTTAAAATATAAGAGAATTTCTAGTTCATTTTCATTTATTTGAACTGTTCGTTTTTCCTTTGGACATTTTTAGGTTGTCAAAATTTTTTCTATAATAAAAGTACTTTTTTGGGGGAAAGGTCTACCCGGGTGTAAATTTTGATATTTTCTTCTTGCTACAATAGCATTCTTATTATTTCTGAAAAAAAATAAACTATTTTATACTTTTCTTCTTCAGTTTTAACAATTTTATGGACATCCACTTGCAAACTGTCATTATTTGACAACAGATTATTTGTTTGTTTGCATGGTTTCCTAGATTTATGGCTAATGCGATATATTTTAGAATAGGAAGAAAAATTTGTTCTTGGGTTTAGTACTAAATATATCAAAAACTACTAAACACATATAGGTAAATTATATATTTTAAAAAAAGGGATTTTTATTATCAACCAACATAATATATTGGATGTTCCTTTAAAAAAAATCCGTTTGGTTCACCCGTATATGCATCAACTATTTTTCCTTAGGGTTTTGGGGATAAACCCTACAAGTCTTGTATTGAAAGTTTTTTTCATCTCGAAATAAAGCCACAGAAGCTGTTTAATTATGGGAAGACCCTGTACACTATTTTTTCTAGTCGTTTGGGAAATTTATTTTAGGACTAAGTGGGTCCAAAAAGTATAAAATAGTGTAAAATATTTCTAATAAACAAACAGACCCATGTGTTGTGTGTATAGTCTCCTACAAAAATAATATTTTCAAGCATTGAGAACCTTTAAGTTTAACCTTTGGCAAAGCGTATCGATCTTATTTGGAACAGCGCTAAATTTGGGGTCCATTCAAGATACTGCATCATGAATTAAACTAAAATAAGATTTGTGGACGTGCCGGGCTTTACTTACTATAAAGCTATAATTTTGTCTGCGACTGTCGCGATTGAACTACCTTAAGTTTTAAATTCCCTCCAAAGCGCTCCCATTTCCCTGGGATTTTGTAATTAAAAAAAATTTAATTATTATTGAATTTTAAAGTGTATAATTGGTATGCAGTTTTTGTATATTGTTATCATGTTTATTATTTTGTAATATTAAATTTCAAAATATTTTTTTAGGATGTGCTTACAGACTCGCTTAAAGTGGTTTTAGAAGAATCCACCTATCAACTAAACTCCTCAAAAATACCGACCTTTAAAATTCTCAGACAGATTCTTACCTGAAAAAACAAAGCGCTATATTTGAAAAATTAGCCACACAGTACAACAGCAAACACGCTAGTTACCTCCACAGCATCTGGACGCTTTGTACAGCCCTTTGGGGTCCGAATGAAAACACCGTTGCCAATAGAAGGCATTTGTTGACGGAATGGTTAAAAGTAACCTGCAATACGAGTGAAATTTCCTTGAAAAATGGACCTTTTAAGTCGGTATCAGAAGCCACCGAGACGATATTTACGTACCTGTCAGTTTTTAATGTACTTGAGGCAGCAGGTATAGCTATGGATAATAGGCTACCTAACCTATCTCTGTTGATAGCACAGCTCAGTGTTCCCAATGTAACCAAGAGTTTTATTCAAGAACAGATCGAGATTTGGTACAGTTCCTTGGCTTCGAATCATATTTCCGATGAAATGAAGAGACTGTATTTGTTGTTGTCTGGCATTCCTGTGAAAGATGGTGTTAATATTTTCGAAAATGTTGATTGGAAGAGGGCATTCGGAATGCATTTATGGTAAGTTAATTTTATATTTAAATAATAATAAATAATAATCGTCTTTTATTAGGCGATAGGGTTACATTTCATTAATAAAATTATTTATATTACATACTAGCTGACCCGATAGACGTTGTGTCATATAGTATTTATTATTCTAATGCTTTATGGTACACAACATACTATCTATCCAACTATCTATCTATTTCTAATTTTTCGTAGAACTTTCTTAATTTTTTTTAATGAGTTCCTTTTTAAAACAATAACGAACACAACAAAAAAATAATTGGCGAAATCCGTCCAGCCGTTCACTCGTGATGCCGTGACCAGGGAAATAGGGATTCATTTTTATACACGTCTGACAAAATTTCTTAGTGCAGAGATTTTTAGTGCGATAAAAGGAGATGTCAATTTAATAGGGAGAGGCTTGAGCGAAATAAAGACAGACAGAAAATTGCCGATCCCCTTTCTACCGACCCACGGAGAAGATTACACGAATTTGGTTCTGATTTCACGATCTTCCGAATAGGAAAGCAGTTCTTACGATTTTGAAATAAATCTTTATAAAATAAAATATTGCATTTAAATTAAATGAAACCAACAATACAGGGTGTCCCAGAATATGTGGGCAATCTCTAGAATGTAACAGAAAACCGAAAAATATTATGACAAGTTCCCATATACTTTTTTCCTATGACCTTCCCCTACGGAGATACGGCACATAACAGACGCCCCTGGATATCGTTTTTTTTTTAATAACTTTTAAAATACTAGGCGTAATTTAATATTTTTTTAATATGATGGTTACTAGATTAGTCTTCTTAAAATAAACTCATTAAATCATATTTGGCTTATTTAGTTTGCCAGGGACGGACTAGCTCTGATACAATAATAGCAATTTTTTTAACACCCTGTATGATAAAGGCTCAAAAATATTATTTTTGGATAGCTTTACCTTTAAACTAAAAAAAGGTATTCTTGATTGACATTTATAAAATCTACTGTTTACGAGAAATAAATATCATGGTTGGTAATTTTTTTTACATTATACAGGGTGTTTTCTTATTGTACGTCAATATTTAGGAAAGAATGTCCTAAACGTCTTAACTTTTAAAATACAGGGTGGTAAAATGTCCAAAAAAAAATCAATTTTTATTAATATCTGTAATACCACTTTAGATATTTTAATGAAATTTGACACTAATGTACTATGTATTAAGAAGTATTTTTTAGTGTGCCACATTTTTTTTTATTTCCACCAGTGGCGTTCATACAGAATTTGACCTGCCTATTTTGGCAAATAAAATAAAATGTGGTACACTAAAAAATGCTTCTTGATACATAGTACATGTAGGCCAAATTTTATTGGAATATCTAAAGTGGTATTATAGATATATGATCTATTTTTAAAAATTTTATCACCCTGTATCTCAAAAGTTAAGACGTTTAGGACATAATTTCATATAAAGTTTTCTTTTTAAAATGAGCCTAAAAATTGCACCTTTAAATATTGACGTACAATTAAAAAGCACCCTGTATAATTAAAAAAAATACCAATCATGATATTTTATTTCTCGTAAACAGTTGATTTTATCGATGTCAATCAAAAATACCTTTTTTAGTTTAAGGTTAAAGCTATCCAAAAATAATATTGTTGAGCCTTTATCATACAGGGTGTTAAAAATTATATTCAGAGCTAGTCCGTCTGGCAAATAAATAAGAATTTGATGGGTTCATTTTAGAAGACTCATCTAGTAACCATCATATAAAAAAAATATTAATTTAGGCCTAGTATTTTAAAAGTTATAAAAAAACGATTTCCAGGGGCGTCCGTTATGTACCTGTATCTCCGTAGAGAAAGGTCGTAGGAAAAAAGTTTATGGGAATTTGTCATAATATTTTTAGTTTTTTTATTATATTCCGAGAGATTGCCCACATTTTCTGGGACACCCTGTATACTGTCCATTTATTAATAAAATAATTTACTCCGTTCCTGTAGTGAATGATAACAATGGCATATCAAAAGAAACGACCGGGGAATCCCCGTCGCCTACAAGCGTTTTTATGCTGTCAAGTTAATCACTGATGTATTTAATACAACAGTAATCAAAAGGTTGTTGAATTTTGATCAGACTTAAGCCTAAAATTAAAATATTAACTGCTATTTAAAAAAAAAATAAGAACATCAAAAAAAATTAATTAAATTAATAATTCTAATAATAAAAAAAACTCTAAAAAATATACTCAAAAGCATTCTCATTTTAATAAATGTTCGAAGACATTGCCCTGCTGAGCTTCGCAATAGCCGAGCCGATTATAAAACTCCGTCCTAACATTTGACAATACCTCCGGTGTAATAGAGTTAGTAATATGAATATTTTTACCCTTAAGTCAACTAAATTTACAGGCCTCTCATGTGGATACCTGTTAATTAGTTAAGTTAATTGGCCCCACAAAAAAAGTCAAGAGGAGTCAAATTCGGTCAATCAGGAAAAGTCATAGTGAGAAATTCCTGAACTGGCCTTGCGTTATCAGCAGGACAGCCATCCTGAAGAAACCAAATATCCTCGAAATTAACATTTACCTTCCGCACAGCTGGTATAACTTCCTTTTGCAGCATTTGCAAATAAAATTATTTATGTTGTCTTGCTTGATAAAACACCTATTATTAAAATAATAAAGTATAAAGTTAAGTTTTGTGTTCCACTTATAATTTTTCAATGAATCTATTTTTGTTTTTTTTTAGGTATATGTGCCCACTTGGAGTTCCTATTGAGACAGCAGTTGAGCAATATAAAAAATCGTTTGAAGAGTATTCCTATGCTGAGCGACCAAATCCACCATATATGAAAAACTCCACAGAGGACGGAGCTTTTGATATAATATACCACATTTTACTCTTATACAAATCAGGAATTCACAGACTAAGCAGCGTTTTAAATCCTGCAACTCATACAGATGATCCATTGGATTACAGGCTAAGGTAAGAAAATGAAAATGGTAATTTTTTTAACTTTAAGAAATTTTTTAAAGAGTTAACTGGTAACATAATACACGGTGTTTAAAAAAAGCGCGGCAATATTTAAGGAGGGGTGATTTTCTCAGGTTATTTCATAAGAAAAAGTTCCTATAAACGTAGAGGTCTGAAAATGTATTGTTTCCAAGATACACGGTGTTATTTTTTACGTTGGTTTTTGAATAATAATTAAGTATCTTTTGACCGCTTTTTTTTTAATTTGGTAGCGTTATTTGTAGTAATAAGGACCCATTACATTTGCTTCCTTGGGGGGTACCTTAACCAAAGAACCCCGCACTAAACTTATGGAAATTGGTTCCCGGTCAAATCGGCTGAAATTGTAGTATGTTATACTTCACGCCATTCTGATCAAATGTCTCTATGGGCACACAGTCCGGAAATGTCCACATTCAGAGATAAAGAGTCGCAAATCCTTTTAGGAAACCGATGCAAATGCAGACGTTTTTTACCTAAGAAATGATTTTCTAACAAGTATAAAGGACTTTTCATCGTTTACAAGATAACTTATAAATATTTTCACTGCGTTTATAGCTACTTATAAAAAATTAACAAAGTTTCCCCCTAAAGGGTAGAATGGAGAGTGACTTAGACTTAGAAGTATGAAAATTGGTATCGGCCCAACCGCTGTGTTCACACGTCGTTGTCGTGGTTGGGCCCAGTAGGATCTTTTGGAACATGCGCTAGAGTTGCTGGTTATCGGCAACTCTTTTTGCCACCGTATGGAACAGGATCCGAAGCTAAGGCGAACACAAAGGCTTAACTCAAGGTGTTAGCATACCGGTGCCTGACTGAGATACAGGGCTTTCCGTGATGGCTTTACTTCTATCTAAAGAAAGCGGACAGAACCGCTTTCAGGAAAAAAGTATCAAGTGCGCTTACAGAAACGGATAAATCCGTTTCAGAGAGGTTGCCTCCACCCAAGGTCACAAAGCAGACAAAGGTGCGCCGACCGAACGGGTGAATCTGTTTCGAAAGGTGCCCCTGAAGTCACCCGGCGCCTGTTTCACGGGGAAGGGCTAATTCCATCCGAACAAACCGGTGTTTAGGAAGGGATCCCTGAATCCAAACAAAGGCGGACAGAACCTTTTAAACAGAAAAAGGACGTTTTCTAGGGTTTAAACCAAAATGCGGTAGAAGGTTTTTATTAAGATCGTTTTTTTGATACTCTCCCAGAACAGGACGAAAACATATTGGTCGTGTTCCTAGGGAAACGAAAATAAAAGAGGTAAGCAAATCTCTCCAAGCGGTTCGTGGATGGCAAAGTACCTTTTAACAACCGGTAGTGACACCACGGCTTTTTATTTTAAAAATAGCTCCTAAATATTTTCCCCGCGGGGCGAGTTAACGGATGGGCGGGGTGCGAAGTCTCTTGTCCACTAGCTAAAATAGGGGGAAGGTTGATTACCACAAAAATAGTAGACGTCTCCCTAAGAACGCATTTTAGGAAACTCCCCCTTAAATGGTTAGAATGGACTGGACTTAGAAGTATGAAAAAGTGGTATGTAGTCTATTGATTATGATTAAAAATAATCGGTTTTAAAATTTTTAAAATTACACCCCTTGGGGGGTTAAAATGGGCATGAAAGTTTTGTAAAAAAATCGTTATTTTTGAAGTATTTATTATGGGAGTTGATAATTAGGTTTCTGATTTGCCAGAAAAATAGGAGACGTCAGCTAAGAAAAGATTTTAAAAACTTTTTCGTAAATGTGTAGAATGGAGAGAGGGGTGAAAGTCTGTATGGAACCGCATTTATATTAAAAATTAATAACATAGGAAATACGATAAAATAAAAATTGATCAATCTCACTACGCGCGTTACACCGCGTGTGTAGAAGTGTGTGTTAGAATACGAAGCGCGGGGAGCGTAATGTGATGTGACGGTAAAACAGATTATTTTTAATGGTTATCAATAGCCTACATAAGTCCAGTCCATTCTACCCATTTAGGGGGAAGTCCCTAAAATCCTTTCTTAACTGACGTTTTCTATTTTTCTGGGTAATCAGAAGCCTAATTACCAACTCCTAAATTTACAACTTTAAAAATGACAATTTTTTATAAAAACTTTCATCCCCATTATAACTCTTTCTCCCTCCCCCCTTTACAAAGGATGTTATTCCAAAATTGTTAAAACAGAAAATTTTTCATCGTAATCAATAGCCTAGATACCAATTTTTATACTTCTTATTTCAGAAATGACAAAGTTCGATCTAAACTTTTACCCTCCATTCTACCCCTTTATGGGGAAAGGTACCTAGTTGATTTTATATGAGTAGTTGTAAGCGCAATAAAAATATTTATAATTAATCTTGGAAACGATAAAAAGTACTTTATACTTGTTAGAAAATCGTTTCTAAAAAGGATTTGCGACTTTGTGTCCATAAAGACATTTGATCAGAATGGCATGAAGTATAATATACTACAATTTTAGCCGATTTTACCGGGAACCAATTTCCACAAGTTTAGTGCGGGGTCCTTTATTAACAAAAAAAAACCTGACTTTAATTAAATTTCGATATTTTTTGAGATAAAGCAACTGAAAATACAACTTATTGGTCTCTTGAATTTGCGTAGTAGTTTTTGTAATTTTGGTAAGAAAATTGTGATACTTATTAATAAATATTTGTTTTTGTCCGTTGTTTTGCCTTGTATTTTTTAGTAATTATTTCTGAAATGCTCAAATGTTTTTTTTTCTCGTAAACGAAGCAATATACGACGAAAAATCAACAGACAAAAAGTTTTCCAGTTGCTTTATTTAAAAAAAATCAAGTCAGTTGTGTACTTTTTTTGTTATTAAATTTGGTTAAGGCGCCCCCTTGACTTCCCTGGACTTAATAATTTTATTCTAGTTAGCGTTCCTTATTACTACAAACAACGCTACCAATTAAAAAAAAAACCTGTCAAAAGATATTTAAATTATTTTTTATAAACCAAAATACCGAGTCACCTTAGATTATTACCTCGGAACCCAGCGACTGTGTATAAAATTTAAAATAAACTATTGAACTTAATAGTTAATATCCTCTATAAAAATGTTTACCCCTCAAAAATTGCCGCTTTTTCCCTGGGGGAATGCCACCGCTTCTCGGGCATGGAATTTTTTTATCAAAAATAAGTACGGCAGTGGATAGATTGACTAATTCTAAGCAACTTTTGTTTTATAAAGTTTTTTTTAAAGGCATTACTTTTCGAGTTATTCGCAATTGAATATGTCAATTTTTCAACTAAAAAAACACGTTTTCAGACGGTTTTTCGCAAATAACTCGAAAAGTAAGCATTTTATCGAAAATATCATTTCTACCAAAAATGTAGCTTATAAAAAAAAACCAGAAAGGTGGGCTTATAATGTCCATGGACCCAATACAAACGGAGTTATAGCCTGTTGAAGGTTGGTTCTTATTCGTCAAATGCCAACATTAAAAGTTTTAACGTAATATAACCAAAAAACGATACATTTTTTGGGAAAAGCTCATAATACCTTTTTTGAAGTACTTAAAAAAACCTTTATTTTTGTTCCTTACAAAAGTCTTTAGCACTAAAATTAAGGGAGTTATGGCCAAAATAAAGTTGATCTCTATTTTTTTATGAAAAAAATTGAAAATCACCCCCTAATTACCATCCTAATTGAAAATAATCTTTGTCACTTTACAATTCACTTTATTTTTGTATTTGTAATATGCTCAGGAAGTTTGACCGGTTTAAAGTGCATATTTTTGAAAAAAAATTAGCTTAACTTGAAAGAGACATTTTTGTAATGTTGAAATAAATAGCCTTTTCTTCAAAATATCTCAAAAACCCTTAATGACACGTAAACAAAAACAAAACGAAAAATTTTGGTAAAGAAAAACCTACAATTTTGTATTCTACAAAATTTTAAACATCATTAAGGGTTTTTGAGTTATTTTGAAGAAAAGGTTATTTTTTCAAAATTAAAAAAATGTCTCTTTCACAATTTTTTTTTTAAATATGCACTTTAAACTAGTCAAACTTCCTAAGCATATTACAAATACATAAAAAAGTAAATTGTAAGGTTACAAAGATTATTTTTAATTGGGGTGGTAATTAGGGGATGATTTTCACATTTTTCATTAAAAAAAAATAGAGATCAACTTTATTTTGGCCATAACTCGCTTAATTTTAGCGCTAAAGACTTTATAAAAAAACAAAAATAAAGATCTTTTTAAGTACTTCAAAAAAGGTAAATACGTTTTTCCCCGAAAAATGTATCGTTTTTGGTTATATTACGTGAAACTTTTAATGTTTGCATTTGACGAATAAGAACCAACCTTCAACAGGCTATAACTCCGTTTGTATTGGGTTTATGGACATCATAAGCTGACCATTCTTGTTTTTTTTTTGTAATCTACATTTTGGGTAAGAATGATATTTTTCATAAAATGCTTACTTTTCGAGTTATTTGCGAAAAACCGTCTGAAAACGTGTTTTTTTTTTTGGTTGAAAAATTGACATTTTTAATTGCGAATAACTCGAAAAGTAATGCTTTTCGGAAAAAACTTTATAAAACAAAAGTTGCTTAGAATTAGTCAATCTATCCACTTCCGTACTTATTTTTGATAAAAATATTCCACCCCCGAGAAGGAGTGGCATTCACCCCCAGGGAAAAAGCGGCAATTTTTAAGGGGTAAACATTTTTATAGAGGATATTAACTATTAATGTCAATAGTTTATTTTAAATTGTATACACAGTCACTGGGTTCCGAGATTTTAACATTTTTTGGGCTAAGGTGACTCCGCTAATATTTCCGGACCTATGGTTATAAGAATGTTTTTTTAATATAAAATGACCTGAAAAACTACCCCCTTAAATATTGCCGAGGCGTTTTTAAACATCCTGTTTTGGAAGTCTGAGTTACTTGCTGAAATTACTGTAAATTATAATTATTCTTAATTTTATTTTTAGCTGGTTACTGTTACAACTGTTCCTATCACTAGACGTCGGACTAATCGAGACTTTTGAGATAAACAAACTGTGCACTAGTTTCTCAAATCAGCTTGAGCAATTAGGACATTGGGAATGGGCTATATTCGTTCTTCTACATCTCGAAGATAATTGCGTGAAGAAAAACATCATCATGGGAATATTGGACCGTAACCTGAGCGCCGATTTCGATGACGACTCGGTAGATATCGTCGATCAGCTCGTAAATGACATGAAGATACCTGCAGAATGGATCCATATTGTTAAAGGACCAAAAGCACTTGCTCTTGAAAGATATTTTGAAGCATTCAACCACTTCTCGCTGGCCGAAGAGTATATCACAGCGAATAACATTTTTGTTGATAATTTGTTGCCAAGTTTGTTTATCAACGAGCAGTTCGATGTCATAAGAAACCTAATTGAAAAACTAAAACCCGGATCTATGAATATTTTACATTGGAATAATGAAGCAGGTTTATTTTTGGAATATTTAGATTTACTCGAGCAGTCTATTTCATCGGATAACCTAGTGAAACTTCAAATGAAACTTTGTTCGCTTAGCGAAAGAATCGTGAATTTTCCTCTTAATTCTGACCAGCAAAAAGTATGCGCGGCAGAGTTGTCTAAACGGTGTGCTTCTCTATATAAGGTTCTCAGTCAAAAATCGCCATCACACCTATTTAAGGATTCCTATATACAGTTTATTGAAACGTTGATTATGCCTCCGGATTATAAGCAAAATGAAGGCGTGTATTTAATACACGATTTTTACAATTTTAGGATTATTAATAGGGAGTAGAATAGTTAGAGATAAGTTATAATGTTTCTTACGTATGGCGTTAAATTAAGTGTAAATATAATTTCTTTTGTCAATATTTATGTCAACCTGAACTCTAATCTTTTAAATAGTCGGGTTTCATGCCTTTATGTAAATTTTCTTATCTTAATTTATAGTGGGGGTTCTAGGATTTTCATTTTTTTTTTATTTAAAAGGTAAGACATGGGATCCACAGCATATATATACCAGATGCTATTGGACTCAGGGGGAACACATTGATAAAGAAAATTTTCATTTTGGAATTTGCGAAAAAGTTGATTTTTTGGGTGCCCCCTGAAAAAAACTGAGTTTTACAAGCGAATCTTCTAGTTATAACTTTTTTCGAGAATTTCATTTAATCAATATTTATTATTATTATTAAATTGTTTTTTTTGCAAATATTTCAGCTAATCAGTTATTTACATAGACAAATTATGGTCGAACTTATAATACATATATATATATATATATATATATATATATATATATATATATATATATATATATATATATATATTATATATATATAAATTTTTTTAAATTTAAATATATTTAAAATTAAAAAAAATTTAAAAATAATTTTTAAAATTATATAAATTATATATATTAATTTCTTTATTATATATTATGTCTATACTAATCTAATCTATATTATAATAGTATATATATTATATATATATATATATATATATATATATATATATATATATATTATATAGATATATATATATATATATATATATATATATATATATATATATATAAATATAAATATATATATATATATATATATATATATATATATATAATAAATAAAATAATCAATATCATGATTGGTACTTATTGACACATATAAAGTATATTTTTTCATTTTATATTTGCGATATATGTGATTTTATTTGTATGACCTGTTAAAAAACTGAGTAATTTAAAGAATCTTCTAGTTATAATTTTTTACGTGAAATATTCAATAATATATCATTATTATATATTATATATATATATATATATATATATATATATATATATATATATATATATATATATATATATATATATATATAAATATATTATATATATATAATTAATTTAAAATTTTAAATATACGACCAAGAAAATAAAAATAAAAAAAACAAGGACAACTTACAACTACATTAATGTTTTAAAATACATCAAATTATAAAATACCTAAAATAAAAGTCAAAAACATGTAAAGTTACTAGGAAATAAATACCTTAATAAAATACCATAAAACACACAATAAATGAATAATCTAATTTGGGTCAGCAAAGTGAAGCCCAAAACAAAAAAAAAACAAATTAAACAATAATAATAATAACATACACGTTAAAAATGTTGGACTCTTTGGGTTGTGTTTTAAAAGTTAAAAGTAAATTGACATCTTTTTAATTCCTGAGGAAACTTATTAAAAGTATTCAAACCCTTAAAAAAAGGTAATTATAACATTTTTTTTTATTTTTTGGTCAAATAAAAAAAATCTTTTGTCTTGTATTATGGGAATGTATGTCACGATTATAAGTAAATCTATTAACCAGGTAGGAAGGACCATTACCCATTTAGGTATTCTGAAACTGGCAACCAGTGTAAGCACTGATGCATTTACCTAATCGGAGTTTATTTGAAGCAGCACAATATCAGTCTCAAGTTTGAAAAATTATCTTTGATTTCTAGAAACCGCAGCCAGTTGAAATTCTCGGCTAAAAAAATTTCTTACGCTAATACACTGCTCAAAAAAGTTAAAATTTTACAAGTTTATTAAAAAATGTTTCGTTGATTTTTTTGAACAGTGTAATTCAGTGCCTCTTGTTTCAAGAAAAATGCAGATATTTTTGCGAAATTTGGCATTTGATGATAATATTTGATCAAATTTACGAAAAAGATACAAGTAGAGGATTTGCTTTTAAAAGTCCTATTTTTTCCTGGTTTGAGGCTCAAAAAATTACCTTTCTTGGCATTTTCAAAATTGTCTGTACCAAATTAGCCATGAGCATCGGGTATATATTTGGTGTGGGCCCCATGTTTTACTTTCTAGATAAAAAAAAATCCTAGAGCTGCCCAAGGTTTAAGTAATTCTAAGATGTAAATGTAATATTTACAATAAAATTTAGAAGTAAGTTAGATAGATAAGCAGTAAAAGTGTTCTTTATTTAGGTTGGGTGTAATGATTTTAATGATTTTCCTTATTGATGCTATTAGCCGTTACTATGTGGTAATTAATCATCATGAAGAACACTGATAAATAAAACTACTATGTTTTATTTTAGTGGTAAAAAAACATAGTAGTTTTATTTATCAGTGTTCTTCATGATTTTCCTTATGTTATCATCATCGTCTTCGTAAATATAGAATTTTATTAAAATCTGTCCATTAACCGAACTAAAATATACGCAATTGATCAGAGGGGTAACCGTTTAATTTGTCTTTGCTTACGTCATTGTCTAATGAAAATGGACAGGTTTAAGTATGTACAATCTTAAGTCAAGAAGACGATGGTTATTGTTGTATTGTAATCAGATTCAAAAACTTTTTATTAGATTTTGTCATGCAGTTGATTTATGTTTTTTCTGCAATAAAGTTATTTTTTAAATCTTTGTTAAAATTTTATTTGTTGTAATGACGGGTGGAGTGTTTATCGATTAATAAATAGACCCTAATCGATATCATTTGTGAGTAGCTAATATCGGTGCTACTATTATTATGTGTCGGGGACGTACTTAAGGCAGTGATCGACAAAAAAAGTTATCTATTTTCAGTACCTAATATTTTTGAAAAATTAAAATATTAATATTTTCTTGAAAAAAATTAGTAATTGGCGAAAAAAATTACTAATTTTTTAGAGAAATTAGTAATTAGCGGTAGTGGTAAACTGTGTTACCTTACGTGCCTTTATTATGCCCTTCCAAAGGGCAAAATGAATGCACGTAAGGTTTTAGTTTACCATTTCTTGTAGACATAATGGATCTACAGATTGAAATGAATTTTATTTTGTAGGGAAAGTAACCAAACTAATAATATTTGTCATTTATTAGAAAAATAAGGAATATTTTCGGCTAATTAATAATTTTTTGAAAAATTAGTAGTTACTCATTTTAAAAAAATGGTAATTTTTTTGCTAATTTTATTTTTTTTTTTGGTAATGATTTTGATAGTATAACTAATTTTGCTGAAAAATTATTAATAATATTACAAACGAAAAAACCGATACTGCTGATCACTGAGTTAAGGGGATGTGACGACATAGGATATAAGACCAAGACCGTTATAACTTGTTAGGTTGACCTCTGCCAGGCTTTTTCCAACGAAGTGACTTCAAAAAAGGGTTGGTATATAAATAAAAAATGCTAAAAAGTAAATTTCTAGTAATAAAAATTGATATTAAACTTATTAAAAATATTATAAAATAGTAATTGTTTGGTGTCTGAAATTTTTCACTTACACATTTTTATTTTAAACTTAAATTTAATTTACTTTTTTACATCCCAGAATGTCGTAAATAGAAAAAAGGCAAGAAACATTATTTTTGTCAGGTGGCAAACATGGCGTAAACTTAGAAGCCTTTAACGCAGGTTTTAGTTGTTCCCATTGTGGGAAGAAGAAAGAAGATCGGAGGAAAATTAGGAAAGGAAAGGAAAACGTGACGACACAATTTTTAATTTAATTATTTTAACGGGAAACTTAAAGAAAGCCGGGGTCCAATAACTACCAATAGCAAGGAGAATTATCAAGGTGCCATCCCGTGATAGCCCAAAGTGGGGCCTTATCGAGTTACCAGGAGAAAAACAGGAAGAAAGGGGAATATTAAAAATTAAAGGAATTTTTACCAAAATTTCGGAAGGAAACCTATAGGAGAAGCCAGGGCCCAGTTAGGCTCGAAGGAAAGAGCAACTACCGAAGAAGCCTCCCGTGACTCAGCAGGTTTTCCGGGAAAAAGGGGAAATAATAAGGGATCACACTTATAATTTATTTTTTTTACCACATTCAAAATTATTTTAAAATAAGAAACCCGGGAGAACCCGGGATGGGATAAAGTTCTATAGGAAGAGGAAGTACCGAAGAACCATCCCGTGCAAATCCGGAAGCAAGTTCCCGCGAGATATCAAGACAATATACCGAAAACAATGTTCCGAACACCAACGAAAAGTGGAAATTCATCCTGGCATCATTATATAAGGATAATGAATTAATTAAAAA
Organism: Listronotus oregonensis; assembly: GCA_019359885.1. NCBI lineage: Eukaryota > Metazoa > Arthropoda > Insecta > Coleoptera > Curculionidae > Listronotus > Listronotus oregonensis. The sequence continues at coordinate 15,433 of JAHBCN010006905.1, forward strand.
AAAACGATGTCTCTGCCCAAACCCCCCCAGTGGTAGTGATGACGTCAACGCGCTTCATCGGTAAAGTGTAAAGGAGTCTTGTTTCTGACCCAATCTGCGCTAGCCGGACGGAAATCAAGGGAATGGAGGCTTGGCGAAGGGGATGACCCCCTTTCGCTACATCAAGAAGTGCCTCTAATAACACCAATAGCATATAATAGCCGATTTCAACCACCACCAACGAAATTCGCATATCGAATTTATCCTGATGGAGACACCGTAAAACTATAGTAATTATATATTTTATTAAAAATTAAGGAATAAAGGACCATACAACAGAGAAATAAAACTAATTAATAAATAACATTACCAAAAATGTATTTGTTGAAAAAAAAAGACTGAAATAACTTTTGGATGAAAACTTTTAAACTAAGTAAACACGAATACCACCAGAAATTAATACATTTTAGATAGGTATTTATATAAAACGCATTGACAGTGCGACGCAGCGATCCTTTTTAGTTTTTAGTTCACTGAGTATCTCGACTCAGTGGCATATATAGTCGCCCAAATAACTTATGCAGCCTTTGCAAAAAATATATGATTAATTTTTGGCCTTAAAATTACATTAATCATTAATCTTATATTAAATGGAACGGATAATTCTAGTCATGTTCATTGTGACTGTGCGATTTCTTCATACAGGAAAAAGCAATAAAGTTTTTTTGTCCAAATCCTGTGTGTGGGGAACAAAATGTTAAGTCCCGCCAAGGGCGCGGTCATACCTAAATACGACCCTGATTAAAGGATACTATTACGTCATACTAGTTGCCTAGAAAATTACGTCTTGATGATTTGTGTCAATTATCATCTTCAAAAACGTGGTCGCATTAGAAAGAGATAGCAACAGTCATCGCCGTTGCTATCTCTTTCTCGCACAGCGTGAGAAAGGAAAGGCAACGGCTGATTCGCCGATTCAAATAATCGGCGAATCCCGGATACGCTTGAGAGAGATGCGCTGAGTTATTTTTTTTCATCGACCAAGTTTTTCAGCACTTTGCTTTATCCCTCCAAGTTAGTATATGCTCGAAGATTATCATCGTGGAAAAAAGGAAAATTTTTGGTGTTTTTCAATTATCGCACAAAATCACATTCTGCGACACAATGCTGAGCACACCTCGCATTATCGGACTTGGCTGTTTCAATTAATATTTGCATAATGCGGCATTAATGCGCACTGTACTTTGTAGTTGAAAAACACCCTTTAATGTCACGGGTGGGAAATTTTATTTTAAAAGTTTGGCGACACTGCTCTCGGAATGTCATTCGCAATCGATTGTCAAGATGAAAATCAGCTGATTAAATAACATATTTACAAAGAAAACAATAAAATATCTCTGGAAATTATTCTTTTAATTTTGATGATAAAAAATGGAACAATCATCACCTAACAGTGAAAACGGTGTGGAAACTGTGTACGAAAGTGATGAGGAGAGATGTGGAATAATACATCGAAGGTTTGTTTGTTTTGTACAAATGCTAAAAACACATAAAAATAATTAAAATATAACGCATTTATAGCCGATTGCACCAAGAATTTTAAGGAACCCTTAGTACAAGGTAATCCTTAAAATGGCCAAACAAGCAAGAGATTGGCTACATTGAAGATTTAAGGAATACTTAGCGCCAAGGGTTCCTTCAAATTGTTGGTGCAACCGACCATTATTATATTAATTTTGAAACACATAAGTCAATTTACTTCCTTAAGAATATATTTATTTTGAAACTGTTCACACCAATAGACATCCTTTTCATTCAGTGAATGTTGATTTTTTTATAAGCATAAAATACATTTTAAAAAATGTATGTTTTAACAAGAGACATTTTCATTGGTTCTTAGAGTTTTGTTTTGTACCTACATTTTTTGTATCAAATATTTAGCTTTAAAATAGGTCACAGGATCAGCCTAGGTATTAAGTTACATACATTTTATCCGTGCTGGTGTATCAATTTCTCAATGATAAACTTTTGTAGTAACTTTTCATTTTAACATTTTTATCAACACTTTTTAAATACAACATCTAAGACAAATGAAACAGGTGGGTGCAGTGTTGTGTGACTTTTTTATTATTTTTAAAAAATCTGTTAACAAATTTCCATTGTTTTTTACTATTTGTACAGGGTCTTTGATTATATTTCCGTGGCTTCTGGAGCCTTTATTTTTTAAGACAGAAAAAAATGTTTTATATAAAAGTTGAAGGTTTGTTCTGTATTATCTCTTAAAATTATCAGTAAAAAAATATCGCAATAAAAAAATGAAAAAATATGGGCAACTTTAACTTTTTTAAATGGAACACCCTGTATATTATGCGCTACAATAAAGGATCTTTTTTCTGATTTCAAATATATATACATTGATGATATTTAGATGAACCATTTTTGAGATATTTAGGCCTAAAATATAAACAAATTTAAAAAAAATCATATTAGTATCAAGAAAGCTATGAAAACAATAAAATTGTTTTAATAAATTTGACGTATTGATATTGTAAAAAGTTGAAATTTATCATTTTAACTATTAAAAGTAGTTTGTATTCTTTTTGTGATGTGCTATTCAGAAGAACAAAAAATCTCTATTATGGGTCTTTTTTATGGTAACAATAATAATGTGACGACAGTGCAAAGGGAATATTACTTATTATATCCTTAACAATGGGTACCATCTATAGATACTATTAAACACATTATTTATTGAACGAAAAAGCTTTTAAATGAAGAAAAGGACTGCAGCACGACATGAAAACAAGGTTTTGGATATCCTCGCTTTTTTAGGATAATTATTATACTTTTTCTATAGGACTTGCACTAAATACTTTTAATAATTTTAGAATATCCTGAAATATCAATCTCGGATGCGGCATCTGAACTTAATAAAACAGATTATAAAATTTATTTAACCTTAAAATTTTACAAATTTTATCCTTATAAATTTATGTCCGATCAGAACTTTCTGAACAAAACATGCAGGACCCACCTAAGTATGCATTGGAAATAGCTAGGTTTTATGCAGCAGGATCCAAAGTTTTTAAATAAAATTCTATTTACCGACAAGTCTTCCTTCACTTTAGCAGGAATATTTAATCACAAAAATTTTGGTCCAGAGAAAACCCTCACCAAATTCAGCAACATAACAATTTTATTGTTTCCATGGCTTTCTTGATACTAATATGAAACTTTTTTGTATTTTATTAATAATTTAACCTAAAATATCTCAAAAATGGTTCATCCAAATATCGTCAATGTATATATATTTGAAATCAGAAAAAAGAGATCTTTCGTTGTAGCGCATAATATACAGGGTGTTTCATTTGAAAAAGTTGAAGTTGCCTATATTTTTCCATTTTTTTATTGCGATATTTTTTTACTGATAATTTCAAAAGATAATGTGAAAAAAATCCTACAATTTTTATATAAAAGATTTTTTTCTGTCTTCAAAAATAAAGGCCTCAGAAGCCACGTAAATATAATCAAAGACCCTGTACCTGCTCTTTTCCATCCTTTTCTAAAATATGCGTTCTTAAGTGCTTTTATTTTATTATTAATTTATTTTTTATTAATTTAAATTCAGCTTTTAATAAATCATTATCAGGTTCCATTTTTTTTTTTATATAATTTGTCCTTGTACTTCACCATCGATCCACATGCTATCTTCTCTAGATTTATAGACTTTTAGTATTTTAGAGTCTTTTTTGCCTGTAAGATGATTAAACTTAGCTCATTAAAAGAGGTAATGGTTTTATATTTAATTTTCTTTTGGAAAATTTCAACACATTTTTTATGATAGACCCTAAGCACTTCATGTTTAATTTTTTTAGAATAGGCTTTTAGATTTTTTTTATAGTGATGTAATGCTTATTGTGATCAGAGATTGAGTTACCACTGACACTTAGTTTGCAATTAAATTTATTGTGTTGGTCAGACAGGACGTGGTTGATGATGCTAGCCGAGTTGTTGGTTACTCTGGTTGTATTTTCAATGGTAATAGAATTATGTATTTTAAAGTTATTCAACGCAATTAAATTTTTATAATTTAATTTATCTTGAGAGTCTTCTAGAATATTTATATTAAAATCACCTACAATTAGGTGATTCTTTGGATGTTTTAATAATATTTCTTCCAGCTGTTCTTTGCTTTGCAAAACTCTTGATTGCTCATCTTTTGTCAAAAATATGTTTTCTGCCGAGATCCAGAGAAATTTGTTGTTATTCTTATCTTTGTATTCCTTCGCCGCCGTAAATAATTCGTGATTTGTCTTTGTTAAGTCATGGTTCAAGAATATACGACCGCTGGTGGAACAGACATAAATAAAGATGCAATAATAAATACCAGTGGCTGAATAACAATTGTTATATTATGAAAATACCTATTTCATTTTGATTGATTTATTTCTTTGTCACTTTGATAGTTTTAATTAAAAGTTATGGAAAAAAAATCCTGTCTGTGGATTCCTACATCCCCAAGCCAAAATGGCATTTAATCTTATTAATTATTTTGAAAACAAAAAGATAATAAAAGATCACCTTTAAATATACAAGAAGGAGTAGCTAAAGTACTTGGAATTAGTTTAAGAATGGTGCAAAAGGTTTGTACATGAAAAAACAATAATTTTATTCCCAAGAAAAAATGCAAAAGAAAGAAGCCAAAGACTAATAATATTTAAGTAAGTCTGTAAAAATGAAAGTATATTATTATTAGCATTGGTTCAAAGTGTATTAAAGATGTGTTTAGGGTTGCTAATTGTCTGTTAGTTCAAATAACAGAATTTTGTTTCACATGTGCCAGTTGAAAAAGATAGCATATCAAATTATCTTTTCATAAATACAACACATCATGAATTCTTAAATGAAGTTGTTGTTGGATTAAGATGATTTCTTTATAAATTTTATTTTCCCACACCCCCATAGAAAAAATCTGGAGGTGTTAAATCCAGAGATCGTGGTGGGCTCCAGACCCATGTGTTCCTATCCATAGTTTCTAAAGTGAGTATTTAAATACTCTCTTATTGAAGGTAAATCTCTATTACTTGATTTAAAGGAACATCATCAAGGATATCACAAATGTTTGATTGGGATATGTCCAGATATCAGGAATACCAGTTTATTTTGAGATAAAAAAACAACTTACATTTATCACAAGTCAACCCTATTGACGAACAGGGGGATTTGTGAAGTTGCAATGTCCTTCATTATAAATATGTTCTATAGTTTTGTGGCGGATTCATGTTTTAAAAACCAGTAACAAAAATCATCTCCAGGAGACAAATATTGAAAAATATAAATAAAATAGGGAAAATATTTTCGTTTCATAGCCTGTGCTTTTAAGTACTACTAAATATTTTCGTTTCCAGGATATTGGCTTTTGTTTTAAAGCGTTTGATTCAAAGTAATAAAGTTTAAATAAATCACATAAAACCAAAATTATCCATGGTGTATCACATTTTTGGAAGTGCTGCTAAACCTGCCGCCACTCCACATCTACATACAGGGGCAAGTAAAGGCGGTACTCTATAGGCTCAAAGGAGGTCAAAGTCCAATTATAGAACACCGAAGGACTCCAAGATGGGAAATAGAGGAGGACCAAGAGGTCAGCTCATTGTTTGAGATGCCCTCAGACAGGACAACCCCTCGTTTCATCTTCAATAGACACTTTCGTATTGTCATACCAGATAGGGAGGACTGGAAGGGAGGCCCTCCAATCAAAGCCGATCATATCTGGTATACAGATGGCTCCAAGACCAACAAGGGTGTAGGAGCTGGCATCTATGGAGATAAGCCTAGAAAAGGTAATCTTAAGTCTCGGTCAGCACGCCACGGTTTTCCAAGCGGAAATCGCAGCAATAGTGCATTGCGCCGCGAGGATTAAAGAAAAAGGGAGTAAAGGAAAAAATATCGTCATTTACTCAGATAGCCAAGCGGCCCTGAAGGCCATCAGTTCCCCAAAAGTTAATTCCAAACTAGTCGGGGACTGTATACAGGCCCTGGAAAAAGTCGGCGGCAAACAAACTTACGGTAGCCTGGGTACCAGGCCACGAGGCCATCCAGGCAACGAAGAGGCCGACGACCTAGCCAAAAGAGGATCAGCCGCGGAAATGATAGACCCGGAGCCATTCTGCGGTATCTCGGCAGGTCTCTTCAAAGCATCTATTAAGAGTTGGGTAGACAGACAGTTTCAAAGCTGGTGGGTACAAACACCGGGACATCGACAGGCAAAGCAGTTCATTAAGACCTGCTCGGCCAAGTTTACATCGGACCTACTGAGCCACAGCCGTAAGGTCGTAAGGATAACGGTAGGTCAACTAACAGGACATTGTAAACTCAACAAGCACCTGGAAAGAATAAACCTGGTGGAGGATAGCCTGTGTAGGTTCTGCCAGGAGACTGAAGAAACAGCCTTACATGTGTGGTGCCATTGCCTATGCAGGCTTAGGTTTACTAGGCTTGTGGAGGAGAAGCCAAAACCGGCAAGTTATATGGAGTGGCCAGTGTCGAGACTCTGGAGTCTAGTTAAGAAGACGGGCTTGGACAAGGTACTCTAAAGAACGATAGGAGAAACCACAATAAATCTGGTAAGGTTGCAGTGGTGGAGGTCATTTTTCGCCATCTCCGCTCAAATAATCTAATCTAATCTAATCTAATCACATTTTTAAAAAGATAATTTTATATACTATCTTTTTATAACAAAATATATAGGGTGTTCCATTGAAAAAAATTATGTTAAGTCCGATAATTTTTTTATCTGCCTCAAATACTTATTCTGAAAACTGTAGATTATTGCACAATCATTATAAAGAAACTTTTGCATAAAATATTTTTCTATATCTCTTTTACCTAAAAAAATATGGTGCCATTCTGACATCGTCATTTTTGTATTTTTCCCTGTATCTCTTAAGCAAGTCAAAATTTTCAAATATTGAGTGTATCATTTTAAGTTAGGGTTAGGCAAAATGGATTTAATTTAATTAAAAATAGTCTTAAGAATAAGACCTAGAATTTAAGAACGATTTTTTTTATTTATTTGTTTTTAATATTACACTTAATTTTTTTTAACTAGAATACCAAGCAGAGCTAATCTGTATTTTGAATATTTTAGATTTTCAATCAGTGGATAAGAGTTGTTTATTTAAAAAAAGAATATTATAATCTGTTTATTTTACTAAGAACACCTAAATAAAAAATTGTATATGCGATATTAGTGAGATGTCAAATGATGTCCATTTTTGTTGTGACCTTCTGCATTTACCTACTAGAGGCAGTCTTGCTGCTTGAGAACAAGTATGCGAGAGAGGAAGAAGATAATAGCACTCTTGCTTTGTTTGCTGTTATTGTTCGGCGGGTCCGGGAGGGAAAGGTTGTACTTTTATATTATTTCTCTCTCGTTCATTTGTTTGCACGGCCAAGTGGGAAGGCTGCCTCTAGTAGGTATATGATCAAAGGTGTTATACATGGTCTTGCATCTCTAAACAAACATGGTTTCTTATGAAGAGTTTTATTTATTTTTTATTTTTGTTATATTAGTGGCACTATTTTAATAATTTGAAATTAGTTTTATTAAAATTGATTAAGAGGAATTGATAAGCAGAAATTTGACCGATTGTAATTTGTGGAAATGTTGCTTTTGTTTACATACTTGGGTTTGCTTTGAGAGAATATTATAAACAAAATCAGAATCACAAATAGTATAAAACACAAAAAAGCCCTTAAATCACAAATAACACTATAATTTAACTTTAAGCACAAATTCCCATAAGACACGCCGAATGTTTGTATACACTATACAGGATCTATTTTAAGAAAGATGGCGTCATAAGTCACAAAATCTTCAGTACATGTTTACTCAAATCAATATTAAAAAATTTAAAGCTTCAGTCTTTTCAGTAATTTTTGAAAAAAGGGTACTTGAAAACACCCGATTTTACTTGAAGTAAATCCCTTTGTTTATAAAAAAGTAGATAATGTTATTTATTAGTAAAACAAATTATTAGAAAATAAAGGACGGGCAGCCCAAGTCAACTATTTGCCAAAAAAAAACCGCATCTTGACAAGTATCTATTTTATTTTGATTGAGTCGACGTTTTACTTAGTACTATAGGACTCCGTGCATCGTAATAATTCAAGGTCAAATCATTTTAGTATTTACGTGGTCAAATCAGTAAAAATCAATATCTCTCATAGAAACTAATCAAGTATTAAGATATAATACCTCCTAATAAAAGTATTAAGTAAATATTAGTACAGAAAGTCTTAAGTAAATTTTACTTATTATTTTTATATTTTACGTTGGTTTAGTCAATTAATTGGAAATAAAAATAACGGGATTGAAACACCGACGGAGTTTCAAAATAACGGATGTCCATTATTAAAAAGTAGGATACCCTAATTTTTTATTGGAGAAAAATACTTGAACAAAACATGTATTGCATGGGCTTAAAAAGTTAGTAACCATACTTACGCATGCTTCTTGATGCAAAATTTGAACCCAAAATCCTGAATCTAACCCCAGAATCCCAAAGGCCTGAGTCTTATTAAAAACTTTCACTAGGGTTGATTTCGGCCCGTTTTTGTGTTCTACACTTCTACAACCAATTTTGGATGAGAAAATAGTGACGTAAAACCAACTTTGGTACCCTCTTTGGCTTGTAGGTCAGTAAATGGCTTTGATAGGTTCTCATCGTTTTCTGGGGTTGTTGGTCATTCATTTTACATTTTATGTATTTTCATATTAAAAAACCCTTATCTAGGAATTATTAAATTCAAAGATATTGTTTTAAAAGTTGCCATAGAACAACGGGAAGGTGTATTCACATAAACGGTAAAAAATTAAATTATTTGTATAGTACACCTAACAAGAATGTACCGATCAAATTCGGGAGCTATCATAAACAGAACGTACGGTTGTGTCGTAGGACATACCAAAATCGGGGTACCAAAACGGGCCGAAATCGCCCCAAATTAAATTCCCATCTGATATTTGTTTACACTGTATGTATCTCTAACACGTGAAATAACTTTGAAATAGTCTTTTTGGTAATAATAACTATACTGTTAAAACTTAAGCAGCAAAAAATCTAACAGTTAACTAACACAAATACTGCAATAATGTACCAGAAAACTAAAGCCATAATCTGAGTATCAGCGGGTTACGCATAATTTATACTGATAGTTCGGTAATTCCCCGAAATGTGAATCATTCGGCAAGACTGCATTTTTACACCACCAGATTTTTAGAATTGGAATCTTGTTCACTCGCCGAAAAAAATTTTAGTTTTTGGATATCTTACATAACATGAGGAGCACTCTTTGTATTTTGGATGTAATAAAAAAAATAGTAATTTTTTATTGAAAATAACTTTATATATTTTTTAAAATATTCTCCCTTATAGATCATAGGGGAGGGGGAGGCAAGACGGGGTACTTAACGTTTGAAGCTCAATAAAACTAATGTTTTCGGTTTGTTTATGATAATAATTATCTTTAGTTATTAGTCTTTCATAATTAATTCCAATTAAAAACATATGTTACGTAATTAAATAGAAAATAGACGAAAAAGTAGAAAACTTACATCTTCCCATGTACCCCCTCCATCGTGTAAGATGAGGTACCCTAAGGGTCAAGATGGGTTTGTAAGTTTGTAAGTAAATGTTGCATCTTTATCTTCGTAATTTATACCAGCATAACTACAGTAAGCCCACTTGTCGCATGCAGAATATGCAATCCTGCTACAGATAACCTTAGTAACCGCAGATTTTTTAGTTTTCTTTGGTTTCCACTACCCGAGTTAAGACGGTTCAAATTTGGGTAGCAAATTTTAATATCCATGTGTTTAGACCTTGGAATTAAAAATGTATTTAAAATTACACTGGTCAACATTTGGTCTACGCGGGAACGCCGGAAGCGGTTAGGTGCTACTGGGGTTTTTGGGGCCGCTGATCACGATGAGAGGGTCGGTTAACTTTCATCACGTCAGGTTCAAGGTCATTTAAAGTTCAAGTGAAGAAAAAACCATCGTAAAAATCTGGAAAAATTCATGCGTATGTTTTTGAGGTCGCTGAATCCGAATCCGGCGTTTATTTACACTTTGGATTTATCTATATGCATGAATTTTTCAAGAGTTTTTTTCTGTGCTTTCTTCTTCATTTTGCCCCAAAGGTCCTTGACCCTGACCTTGTGAAGGTTAACTATCCTCCAAATCCGATTCGCCGACCTCAAAAACATACGTATGATTTTTTCAGATTTTTCAAATTGTACTTAACATTTTTATCCCAAAAACACTTCAAAATATATAACTATATAACTCGGATAGATCAAATATGATTTTCTTTGGTGTAAACATGTTGGTCGTTTGTTGTGAACCAAAGGGACAGCTTTGATCTTTAACAGTTCAGGTTTCGCAAACAAAACGGCGAATTTCAGTTATTTTACAAATTTAATACATAAATATATTACAATAACTTATTGAAACAATACATATTAATAAGAAAGTTATAATTGAATATGAGTGGAAAAAACTTTGAAAACAAGCCAAGATCTGGTAACACCGATTGTTGTGTTGTGTTTAATAGAACGCCGATAAAAGTGGATAAAAGCAGTTAATTGTTTTAAGTAAGTGTATATGCGCTGAGAATAAATATAAAGAGTGTACATAATATATGAAACAAATTCATTATTTGCTTAAGCAAAAAAAAAAGATAATTTCCTCGAACACGGAAATAATAATTTTAAGTTGGGCATTTTTTAAAATAAAATATAAATATACAGGGTGACTCATGAAGTAGATATGACGCCATCGACGATTTTTTTAAATCGAAACCCCAATATTTTATTGCAGATTTATAATCTCCAAAAAGAGCCGATTTAAAAAAAAATAAAATACTTGTGGTTTTAGGTGGAAAATTTGTAGTTATATGGTGTTAAAGCATTGTGTACATAATGATTTCTATCCTTTGCGAAGTAGATGAATGCATAAGTTATTTAATAATATTACTCAAATACTTGACCAAATAGTCATTAAGGTATCAAGGGTATTATAAGGATAATAACGCTTGACGTCGATGGTGTGTTTCCCGAGGGCCTTTGGCCCGAGGGATATACGTTGACGAAAGCGTTATTATCCTTAATACCCGTGAAGACTTCAACGTTTAATGTCCGACTAAATATTCTTTATATGAGAAAAGTTTGAATGAATTTTGAATGTATTAGTTTAAATCAAATAAAGTACTAGCATTTACCTGAAAAAATTGTCGAAACGTAATTGTGGCAACCATAGTTGTAAGTTATTTGTCAATAAGACAGTACATATTAATTACTTGCGTGTTCGTGGACATTTTCAATGTTTTATTTTTAAGATTTGTCAGAGTCATATTCTTCAAATTCCCTTTGGACAAAGTTTTCAATGTTACGTAAAGAATTAATAGTTCATAAGAAGATAAGAAGTAATAAAAAGTTGATTTCTCTGCAACAGTTCCTAAAACTCAAGAACAAGTTATAACTTTTTTGAAAGAAGCGCCGACTGAAAAATATTTGGCAGATAAAGTTGCATTTTGCAACTTTATCTGCCAGATATTTTTCAGTCGGCGCTTCTTTCAAAAAAAGTTTTGCACTTGTGAAAATGAAGTTTTCCGATGTGCGTGATATGGGTCAGCATATATTTATTGACATTCCACAAAGTAAAAATAGGGAAGCAAGGATCTTTTTGATTATTGATGACAGTGAAATGTCCACAACAAAGTTAATTCGGGACTATGTGTCTTTGCGACCTAAAAGTGCACCTATTGATAGGTTTTTTTGTGCTATCGTGATAAACGATGTACTGTACAGCCTATAGGTAAAAATACATTTGGAAATATACCCTTTAAGATTGCTACATATTTGGGTTTACCTGATGCTAAGGCGTACACAGGTCATTGTTTATGACGTACAGCGGCAACAATTTATTCTGATGCGGGAGGTAGTTCCGAGAGCTTAATGAGGTTAGGAGGCTGGAAGAGTTCTTCGGTAGCACGAGGGTACGTGGATGATAGTGAAAAGCTCCAAATTGGTTAATCTTCCCTTGTAGTTGGGAAAAGTATTACCTCAAGTAACACGGCAACTGCGGTGGGGTATGGAAATGTGAAATTTTCCGGTCAGTTTGAAAATTGTACGTTTTACTTTAAAACATAATTTTTATTATGATAAGTATATTGTGTAAGTATGTTTGTATTTTCGTAATAAATGCTTAAATGAAGATAATTTATTGTTTATTTATTGGTAAATTTGTAGGCCCTAGGGCGTTATTCTTTTTAATAACGCCCTAGGGTAATATTTCGTATTTAACTGACTTTGACATAATATTATTTGTCAAATAATATACCAGTCGGACATTAAAATATTATTTTGTCAGCATATCAAGAATTACCATAGTTACAAAACAGATATTAAAAAGCGTTTTCAAGTATTGCTGGTACCCACTTACACCAAATTAAGAAAAAAAGGCCAAAAAAATTAAGACCCTGTACCTACCAAACTGTCAATAAAAGTCCTCAGATTTTTTATTTTTAAAATCAGTTTTCTTGGAGGTTATAAATCTGCAATAAAATATGGGAGTTTTAATTTTAAAAAGTCGTCGATGACATCATATCTACTGTACCAGGCACCCTGTATATTTTTATTTTATGTAAAAAATGCACAATACAAAATTATTACTTACGTGTTCGTGGACATTTTCAATGTTTTTTTTGCTTTGCCAAATAATGAATTTGTTCTATACCTTACGTGTACAATTTTTACCACCCTGTAACCACAAAACTGCCATCTATAACCATAAGTATTTTATGTTTTTAAAAATAGCTCTTCTTGGAAAATATATATTTGCAATTTGGAGTCTTCATTTAAAAAAATCGTCTTTATAATTAAAATGTTTGACATTTTTAAATAATTAATTTATAATTCCTTTAGCGATCAGTATAAAATTCAATTTCTTTCACATATTAAATGCTAAATTTTGCCACCATGAGCGCTAGTGGATTATCACCAAGGTCACGCAGGTTCTCTATTAAATTTATCTACAAATTAAGTTGGTGTAACCACTCCGATTTAAATTTAAAAAAAAAAACAAGTAATCGTTAACGTCATATCTCAATTTAGAACATACTGTAAAAACAAAACGCGAAGACAAATCGGCGGCTCTGAGCATTTTTCCAAACACCTTTTTTTGAGTTATTGAATTTTTTGAGTTAGAGAGTAGCACTGTGTAGAAATGTGTACGCCATTTTATTTTTTCCCATTTTTAGATGCTGCCACAATTCAGTGAAACCGTTATTGACGGAAGAAAGATTGCGAAGAAAACTACAGTTTTTCTTCATGAACCCAATTGAAAAGTGGCAGGCAAAGAAGCGATTTCCGTTTAAGTTCGTAGTTCAGCTTATTAAAATTATTTTTGTGACAATGCAGTTGTGTTTGTTTGCCTACAGGTAACAGTTTTATCTTTATTACTTTATTGTTATTATTAGTATTAATGTTGTTATAGTTTTGTTTACAAAAAAGTCAGTGGGCTACATGTTTTTACAATTATTTTCTATTAGGTGTCCCATGAGACGCCACTGTACTTAATAATTTCAATTTAATTAGGTCTAAATTAGGCCCTTAATACTAGAAATAATGCTAATATTTAAGGGTATTTAAGATAATAATTAAAAACGTATTTTTTAGAAGTTTCACACCCTGTTTTTAGAAAATATGCATTTTCAGACCCGTATTTGTAAAAACTTTTTTATATTTTTCAACGAGAAATCACCTCCTTAAATTTGACCATGAATCTTTCTAAAACCCTGTATATTAATAAAGACAAAAGTGTTGTGTTTAATAAATAAGGTAATAAATATTCATTAAAGTTACCTTAAACCTATTGGACATCAATGGATTTGGAAGATAAAGTTGAGAATTTTGTCTCGTATTGTGCGAAGAATTCTTAGTATTATTAAACCAATATTTTTTGTATATTAATCAAACTGTTTCTTAAATATAGCTATAAGTAAGTGTTAAACTTCTTATTGATATAAATAATAGTTTACATGAGTCTCCGAACTTTACAAATATATTGAACTGCCCTCTTTTGCAAGAAAAACACTGAATATAATAAATACTAATAAGTATTCACAAAAACAAACGGCTTATCTCATAATCCATTCAATTAAAGCAAAAAAACAGACTTTAAATTGAAAATTCTTTTAATTCATAAGAAAGTACTCTAATAGCATTACAATTAGATGCAAGTTTACTACATAATTTCTTTGCATGTTCTTTGAAATTCAGTTTAACATCGACATAAATTTCTAAAAATTTAGTACATGGAGAGGATTTTATAATTTTTTTATCATACAAACATATGTAATTGAGTACACATTTAAATGTTAAGATATTACTTTTAGTTATATCAAAAGAAAGCAAGTTGAAGTTACACTACGATTTAATTTTTCAAATATCATTTTCAGTTACACTATATAAATAGTTTGTATTTTTGTTGTTCCATAAAGTAGTTGCATCATCCGCAAACATTGTAAATTTTCTTTTTATAAAAAGTTTTACTTGCCGAGAGAATACGATTGTCGATGGAAGAAATTAAAAATTGTTAAGTTAACAATTATTTTTTTTTTACAAGAATCAAGTACCCTTATTTTAAAGTTTTTAACAAAATGCTACTTAAGAAATTTGTTTGAAATTATCATATCTTTCGGGATATTGGTTTTTATTAGGTTTAGATAGTAATAATTTTTTTCGGTTTAAATTTGCATTTCACTGAAAAGTTTTGTTGGTATACCTTTGATTTTGTATACCTTTAAATATCACCTTTGAATAGGTACTCCACAAATAAATTCTCCACACCAGACCTCAGTATCAACTTTGGGATATTTTATTTATTTTTACAAATGTTAACAACGGAGCAAAGAATACAAAATACGATAAATAGAAACCATGCATGAATTATTTAATGCCTAATTCACAAAATTAGATCAAAATCAAATAGCTTAAGCTTAACAACAATTATTTTGTTCGAATTATTCGAAGATATTTAAGAAACATTTTAATATTGGATTTGGATATCTTAGATCCGATACTTGCAGTCAGTGCGATCAGTTTTCAGTTAAAATAAAAGCTGCTGAGAAAGATCCTACAAGTGATGCAGAACTTTCCAAGCTCAATGTCGAAAAAGAGCTTTACTTACGAAAGGCGCAAACTTTTTATGATCGAAAAACTGCTGCCCGCAAAAGTGCTTGAAAAGAAAAAAATTGAAGCCATATCAATGGACTATCGAAAAACATTTCCCTTCCGAACATATCTACCAATAATGTGTACTGCAAATGACAACTCTCAATGTTTATCTTTAATATTCACGTCCTTTCCAACGCCCAATCATATTTTTACACGTATCCTGAATATATGGCAAAAAAAAGGAGCTGATGAAGTATGTTCTTTTCTTTTCGATTTTTGTATAAATTATTTGCCCTGGGAAGTGAAAAATTTGCATATTTCTTGTGATGCTGCAGGGGGGCAAAATAAGAACCACACTTTTGTTCGTTTCAGTCACTACATGGTAAATGTTATAAGACGTTTTGACTCTATACAGGTGACATATCCGGTTCGTGGGCACTATTTAGAATGCGACAAGAACATGGGACTGATTAATACAAAATTGCTAATGGAATCTCCCAAAGACTGAGAACATACTATTTTGACTTTAAGAGTAAAACCAACTCCATTCACTGTAGTTTCGGTAGATCAGAGTTATGTTAAGGAGTGGACTGAGTTTTTCTCCAGAAAATATGCAAAAAATGTCCGTTTTCCATTCAAAAAATCAGAGAGTTCAAGGTTACTAATTCCTACAATGGATCGATGTTAAAATCTCCCCTTCTCTCTGCAGAACAGTGTAAGAAAATTATATTCAGCCAAATCAACCCAAGCAGCTCAGGTTTTGAATTTGAATTGCCTTCCCAATCTTATTTTGAACTAATACCTATAGATACAAAAAAACACAAAGATCTGATGTCTTTATTAAAATTTTGCGAGTGTGATGAAGTAAAACAACTTTATGCCAGTCTTCCACATGCTGAAAAATCTAATCGAAAACAAACAAGAATAGATAATGATCAAGCAGGTCCATCTCACGAACATGTGAAGCAACTTTGTTTCAGTTTTTCAGATACCGAAAAATCAAGTCGAAAACGTACAAGGAAAGCTGTCACTAACAGTCACTAACTCTAACAGAGTAAAATTGGTCCTATAAAAAAAGTGAGAAACTCAAAAGGTCGTAAAGCTACATCCAAAAAGACACTTACCACCAAGAAATCATCCAATCGGAAAACTCTGCATACTTAGGTAAGAAAAAGGCAATAGAAAAATAAATAAATTTTAAAATTGTTTTTCCTTGTTACAGACTCATACGATGGACAGTCCCCGTTTTCACCCAAAAAGGCAGACGTTTCCTCATAATTACAACTTCCTTTGACAATAGTTCCATTTTTATGTTTGTTCAGTGTACCTTGATTCTTTGATAATAAGAGCTGTTTCTTAAACAAAAATAGTTTTATTACCTTTAAACAAAATCGAATAGTGATGTTTTTACACAAAAAACTGTATTTACTGGACCATTTCGCCCGATCCATTTTTCTCCAAATTTTAAATCCATCTTGCTGGAAGCACATGTTACCTCGATAATCTAATGGCAATTGTTCCAAATGATCAGAAAAAAGTATTTAACATACATATTTAAATAAGAAATTCTGTTACAAGTATTCTCAAAGAAATACGATCCTATTATACCAGAGTACGAAACTGTGCACCAAAGATTTACTTTTTTAAAATACTGACGTCGGGTTGCTATTCTTAAGAAAGAATTAACATCATTCCAATAGCGAACATGTTGCGATGCTACAGTTTCATTGGTCGAAAACGTGGACTCATCTGAGAACATTATTAGTTTATAAAATTTCCTATTATACTTAAAATCTTACTTTTTACCCACATACAGATATCCAACCTTTTTCTATTATCACCATCTTTTAATGTTTGGTTAAAATGCGATTTGTAGGAGGGTATCTTATTTTGCTTTAAATTTTTTGAATGTTCCTTTTTTGGACCACCTGTAGCTGTATTCTTTGCTTCGTTGTTAACATTTCTAAAAAATAATAAAATATCCAAAAGTTGATACTGAGGTCTGGTTCTGCTGACACTGCCAGAATTTATTTATGAACCTTTTTAAAGGTGATATTTAAAGGTACCTACAAAAAATCAACGGTATACCTACGAAACTTTTCAGTGAAATGCAAATTTAAACCGAAAAAATTATTACTATCTAAACCTAATAAAAACCAATATCCTGAAAGATATGTTAATTTCAAACAATTTTATTAATTAGTATTTTGTTAAAAACTTTAAAATAAGGGTATTATATTGTTAAAAAATTAAATTTTTAACTTTTGGGGCACCTTGTGTACAATTTTTAATTTCTTCCATCGTCCTATCAATCCCTTTTTCTCGGCAAGCAAAACTTTTTATAAAGAATGACTTTTCCTCGAAAAATGAATTTTTTGGAACGTTTGCCCTCTTGTCTACCCCAGCGCCGGGCATACTGTATATAACAAAAACAAAACCCTGAAAAACACCACACTCTATATTTCTGCTTTCTGACATAACATTAATTAAACTTACAATTTGTGATCTTTCTGAAAGATATGACTTGAACCAATTTAAAGAGACACACAGAAATAAAAAAAAATTAAAAGTATTGTTCTGAGAAATTTTGTCTTTTCTGGTATTCCCAGTTTACTAATATAATATTCCCCCTTTGTAGCAGCTACAATCATGTAAATTATACATGGGACAACCGAGTTACATTTTCACATTTATTCTTAAGAGGATGGGATGCAACGCGAGAAGTGAACGCATACCCTCCTGCCATTGGCCCTCTTGCCATCTACGAAGAACAGGATTTTTTTAGCACATTAGATTATGCCTATGAAGGTTATGTTAATTTGGACAAAGCTGTAGGTAAGTATCATCCCTTAAGTATTTAATTTATATATTATTTTTCTTTTATCATTGTTGTGAAAGTGTCATAATGTCTGGAAAAGTGGAGCTTGAATTTTATATAGATTTTATTAGCTAACCCATAGGATCACGAAGTGTAGATATACAAGCAGTCCGAACGGTATAGGCTTTTCAAAAATTGTGTATTAAAATGAACCCAGATAATAGTACACTTTTTTCCCACTCGTGGCGCTAAACCCAAAGACGTACCGTTACTATTATTATTATTGTTACTCCTTAAAAATGCATACCGACGTTGTTAATTAATCTCTAAATATTAAATCTCGAGTTTTTAAGTTATTTATTAAAATTAATTTTTGAAAACCAATTTTCTCACTTCCGGTTTAACCGGAAGTAATCCTAAATTTTAAATAGCACCCTGTATATATTTTTAGCCTACCTGATCCGCCTCAAAATTCTCTTTTCAACCAAGTGTCACATTTGTCATTTCATTTCAAAATGGCTGCCAAAATCGATCTTTTCCCAAAATTTTAGTAGGCCATGATCTGACAATTAAAAATTATCAGAATGTAGAAGGCGTTGAGAAGTAAAGAATAGGGTGTAAAAATCTTTGTGGTTTTGTTAATTGTTATCTGATTAATAACAGTTAGGAATAGAGGTCAATTTTGACAATTTTAGAAATTTATTTTTTTTACGCTTAATATCCGAAAATCCAAAATAGGAGACTTCAATTTTTATTTAATCTAACTTTAGATAAAACATTACTATTTCACATAGTTTATTAGAACTAGTATGAAGAGCTGACCTTTTTTACTAAAAACGCGAAATTGTATATACCTACATTGTTTCGCAAATACGTAGATTATATTAGTATTGTCTCCATCGGTCAAACACTGGATGTTACTTTCGTGTGTTTTTGCCAAATTATGGTCATCTGGGGTCAGCAATGGCTCTTCTCGCGTAAGGCCTAGAGGATTTTCACCCTCACTAAGCCTCCCACTCTTCTTATCACACCAGCTAGCTCTATTGAAGGAAATGAGACTCTTGTTCCCTATGACCGATGAAGCGCGTGGACTGCCTCGCTATTCCCGTCCAGGCCGGCCTCTCCAGACAAGGTAGCGGCACCTAGTCCCTTTTGTTGATGATTACAAGTCTGCATTGTTACTTCTACACCTCGGCCTGCGGTTCCAAATGGTGTTTTTGGGCGCCTTCTTCGTGGAGGTCCTCCAGGTCCTCTAAATCTCCAGGCCAACCTTGGCCAAGGGTAAATCCTGATGGAAAGCTATCCTTAATCCTTCTTCTATACTTGAACCAAAATAACCGAGGGCCGACCCTGGCCTCGGCTTATTCTGGTTGTCTTCCCCGTAGTACACCTCCAGATGCTCTAATTCTCCAGGCCATGCTTGGGCTAAGGCGAAACTTATTGAAAAGGTTTCGCTATTTCCTTTTTCACCTTCCTGTACAAAAATAAACGTTGGCCGACCACGGCCTTGGTACTCCTTGGCTATCTTCTTCGTTGAGCACCTCCAGGTGCCGTCACTCTTCAGGCCGGACTCGGCCAAAGCTGAAACTTCACAGGAAGCTTCCTTATAGCTTTTTACTTCCTTGCGTTGAATAAAGTAAGGGCCGCCAACGGCCCTGGTCTGCTTTCTCCAAAGACCTATCCTGCACCTCCAGGTGCTCTCTCTCTCTCTTAGGCCAACCTCGGCCACTTATCCAAACGGTGGATACAGCTTCCTTTCATCTTCCTACACCTTCCCCAAGAAAATAACTCACGGCCGCCCACAGCCTGAGTCTCCTTTGTGCAACCTCCATTTCTAGCACTTCCAAGTGATCACATTCTTCAGGCCATCCTCGGCCTGATGCCAAACTCCATGAAACTCCTTCCTGTATCCCTGGGCTTCCTTTTGACGGGTTTACGACCGCGGCCCTCCACGGCCGTCGATTCAAACTAACCTGGAGCACTTCTTAGGGCCAATGCGACGATGGTGATAGCCGCCTGGGTTTTTTCTTCAAAATCTCCTATACTCCTGGAGAAACAGAGCGCCGAAAAGCCTGACGAATTCAAGGCGACGGCAAAACTGTTCCTTTCCTGTAAACCAGAGTTTTCGATTTTCTTTCGAACCCCGGGTGCCGAAGATACTTTCCAGTAGACGGCCACTCTCTGGAGGGTATTTAATTAAAACAGAAATAAATAAACTTCAATTTTTTCAACTAATTTCAAAGTCCCGTCCTTCTCATTTTCTTCTCGATAAAATAAAATTACGGAAGCCCATAAATTCAGTTTACTCTCAAACAAAAATTAAATTACTTTTTAACTAAACCTGGGAGCGCCGAAGACGGCAGAACCCAGTATCCAGAAGATGTGACTTCTCCGACGGTCAGACATAGACTAAACTTACTGCGCTTTGAATGCTGAATGTATAGATTCCTTAACAGTATAAATAATACTCCAAGTAGGCACTGTAACATAAAAATTTGTTTTTAGTAATTTTGTATCCATGACCCCCTAGAATGGTTTAACGTTTTTAAAACCAATATTCTAGGTTGTTACAAAGCCTACTTGGCGTATTATTTATACTAATATAATATACGTATTTGCGAAACAATGTAGATATGTATAATTTCGCGTTTTTAATAAAAAAGTAAGTTTTTCGTAGTAATTTTGATAAACTATGTAAAATAGTAAATGTTTAATCTAAAGTTACAATAAATAAAAATTGAAGTTTCCTATTCTGGATTTTAAGATAATAAGCGTTAAAAAAATACATTTTTAAAATTTTCAAAATTAACCTCTATTCCTTACTCTTATTTTTCAGATAGAAATTAACAAAATCACAAATATTTTTACACCCTATTCTTTACATCTCAACGCCTTTTACATGCTGGTATAGTATAAAAAAATCGGCTCGGTAGATCTATTTGAAGTGACGTGGGAATCCATAGGCGTCGAAATATAAATCTATATTATCAATAATATAAAATTATTGGAGAAACAAAACAAACAAGTTTATTAATATTTTTCGTCTTCCCTTGTCCGTGTATTAACGTGCCTTATTAGTGTATACAAAAAACGATTTTTAATTAGACGTATAAGTTATTTAATATTATAATAATAATGGATTGACAAATTTTACAATTATATACTAAATTTGTATATAATTGTAAAATTTGTGCATCCATTATTATTATAATATTAAATAACTTATACGTCTAATTAAAAATCGTTTTTTCTATCTATAAAGTGTTTAATGTATTTACAATATCTCAATATTTTTAAAAATCACAACGAGTAATAATCACTGTCAAAATCATCACTATCGTCAGAGTCAAGTCCAGGTTGAATCACAATTGGGTTAACAGGTGGCAAGACAATGTATTCATTTTCTTTTTTTTATTACATGTACCACAGAATTTTTCCATACAACTGTTTTATTTATATCGTCAACAGCTGTTCTAATATTAGCTAAAACGGTAGGGTCTGAAGTTGGCGATTGGTTTAATTGTCGCAAAAGTCTTTTAATTGCAGCCCAAATAAGTTCTATTGGATTGAAAATGCAATAATATGGTGGCAAACGAAGAATAGTATGACCTTGAGTTTTAACAACATCATGATTGTCAATAAAATATTCCTGCTTTAAGTTTTGTTGTTTTATTAAATCCAATAAAACTTTTTAGTTTGTTTGTTATTGGGAAAATTCATGTTTTTTCTTTCATAAATTTTAAAATGACTTCTTTTTTGGTGCCAGTGTTGGGTAGTTTAATACTCCTACGGGAATGATAAGATGCGTTGTCCATAACTATAACTCAATTATCTGGAATGTTGGGTAATAATTGCTCCAGAAACCCTTTCTCGAAGATGTTGGCAGTCATGTCTTCGTGGTAATCAGCGCATGATTGTTTAATATTTTTAGCAGACAATAAAAGAGCGTTAGGAACAAATCCATTTTCATTTCCGGCATGTAAAATGATAATGCGCTTTCCTCTAGAGCATGGTGCGTTTAAACAGCATTTATTGGAATCATCTACCCAACCATATAAAACAACATCATGAGTGTCAAACCAAGTCTCATCAAGATATATTATATTTCGATTGCACTTCCAATAATGTTTTATTTGTCGCAAATAATCCTGCCTTAGTTTGAAAATTCGTTCGGATTCCATAATAATCATGCGATTGTTTAATTTTCTGTGACGAAAACCTAACTCTAATAATAATATTTGTCTAAGGGTTTCTGGGGATTTATATTTATAATCAAAGTCTTTTAGTTTCTCGCTAATTAGTTTAAGGGTTGGCATTGATTCTGTTTATATAAGTAATATACTATACGGCGAATGTCATCCTTTGTTGCTTCATCAATGTGTTTTAGTTTCTCATGGGAATGTTTCCTTTTCACTTCATGATTAATAACAACCCCTGCCTTAACAACACGATATATTGTTGTACGAGAAATTTTTGTTAGCTCACTGATCCTCTGGATAATAGTGGTTTCATTGCCAAGATTTTAAATTTTCAAACAATTAAACATATTTAAAACAACTTGTTGCGTTTGTGGGTGCAAGTTTTTATTGAATATTAGTTCTGACGAGTCATCCTGCTTAAGGTTAGCTTGGGCATCGTCGTCGCTACATTCAAAAGGCCTCCAAAATGCCATAATTCGTGTTATACCTATAAAATAAAAATAAGAATGGTATTTTACATTCTTCTAGCTTCAGCTTTGGTATGTTGTGCCTGAGGATTGGGGGTGTGAAGACAAAACTCTTATGGCGCCGCATCACTCCAAATGCCCGGTAAAAATTTTAGCGCCCATCCGTCCCTGGTGCTATTTAAAATTTAAAATTTAGGGTTACTTTCGGTTAAACAGGATGTGAAAAAATTAGTTTTATTAAGTCATTAAAAGCCTGACCTGGTAACAGATGCATCACTTACATTTCAAAAATTATAATTCTAATAAATAAAAAAGTTACGGGCTGTTACATGTCCGCTGTGTCACCCGGTATATTATAGACTTTTTATTTTGTTTATTAATCATATAATAATATTTAATAAATGTTTGTATTTATTAACGTCAAAGAAATGGAGATAATGACGCGCTCTGCCGAAAAAAGTTCTGCTCCTGAAATCGTAGCCATTCTTTTAACATTACGTTCAGACTCCTTGTATCTATACTGCGTGAATAGGATGATAATCCATTTTAGAAGATATAATTAAAAAATAAAGACAAAGTGATTTATATGTACTAATTTCTTATCACCTTTTTATATTAAGTGTTATTCATCTCGTCTCAAGAAGCTTTTTAAAAATGCGATAAAAATAGCAGTCTATGTTTAAAATAAAATTGTGTAGAGTCTTGAAATCCAAAAATAGAGAAGTAATGCTATTTTTTTATGTACGGGAAAATGTGAAAAATCTTCCGGATATGAAAAAAAAAATACGTGAAAAAAATTCTACAAGTTTATGTAAGCTTTATTCGAATAAGCCTCCTCTTCGAGGTATTGGTTTTCAAAGAGCTCCAATGGAATCGAGTTTTTAGACAGAATTATTGAACCACTAGATATATTCCAATTTTATTTTAATAAGATATAATACCAAGTATTCAATGTCATCAAAGGAAATGTTGTGAATTACTTACAGCTGCAAGAACGGATTGGCTGTGACGCTTAGCCCCATTTTTTACGCCCTTTCTGTTATAAACTTTGGACAACCTTTTTATACAAACCCTTAACTATTGACTAAAAATTAAGTTCTCCTCATTCATGTCGCTAATCCTAATTTTTAAAAAAACGTTATTTTTCTTCAACCGTCAAATAATGTTGACATTTTTGTACTATTTTCAGGTTCAAAAGCTATCAATTCTCATACCGTACAAAAATGTGCTCGTTGCATAGCAACAATTTTAATCCTAGGATTAAAAAAAACTATTTTTAAATAACTAAATGTATTAATTTTGACTTAGTTGAAGAAAAAATAGTATAAATTATACGGACTAAAAGTGCTTATTTTTACTGGCAATTTTGCATTCGCTCGGCTGTGCTGCGCTCCGCCTCGCAACTGCAAAAATTGCTCGTAAAAAAAGATGCACCTTTAATCCTTATAATATAATATACTATTTATTTACACTGTTATTGCCCTAAGTTCTGACGGGTTGAATATAAAAAAGAGGAATTTTCTTAAGTCGTCGTGCTCGCGAGTTTATTAGACTTCACGGAGTCCATGTTGAACCCTCTATGAAGTGTTGAACTAAAAGTTTAACTTTTTATTAAAACTATTATGTTGGTGACAGCAGAAAATTCCTCTTTTTATCATATACAATCCCAGAGAACTTAGGAGACTAACAGTGTAAATAGTGAAGTTTTTTCGAAAACGCTTAGGATTAGCGACATAAATGAAGGGTACTTAATTTTTTTGTCAATAGTTAAAGGTTTGTACAAAACGTTGTCCAAAGTTTTTATCAATACAGGGCGTAAAAAAGGAGGTCACAACGAACTCAAGGACTAGAATTAACGCAACGCCAGTTTGTAGGCAGGGTATTTGGTATAGTGATCTGTTTGTTTTTGTTTTGAAAAAACGTAAACAAATTGCCAGATCTCAAAAACCAAAATCAGGAAATTACCTTAAAAATGTAATAAAATTATTCAAAAATATTGGTTTTTGTGTTAATATAGGCAACATCGATTTAAATATAAACATTTATTAATATGACAGTTCCAAAGCACCGGCAACAAGGTTATTTTGGACAGCTGCTGCATTCGTTTAATAAAAAATGATAGTAAATCAGGTGTTGTACGGCACTTCGATGTCATTTTATCTTTTTCTAGTAGGTTGAATTATTCAATAACACGTTTTGTAAACTGACTTGATCAACAGCAACCGAATTGAGCATCTAAAGTACATGTCATATCTGTCTGTCACTTCAGATAATAAACAAAAATAGTTTTCCGGCTTTAAAAATAATTTTTAACAATAAAGAATCATCGATTTATAAAAACGTAATTTATGGTGCAATGCCATAAACATTGAAAAAGTTATTATTTCCGGAGTTATGTTATTCAGTGTCCTTAATCAATGTTGCCGGTGCAGTGTGTTTACAAGAACTATCCCTCCTTGCCCCCCCTGAATATATTAATGAAACAAGGTTTGTTTACTTTATTTCTTTCCAAGAATTTGTTGGGAGGTCATAAGTGTCCAGCTAGTCCGTCCCTGCAGCTGTGAGTTATTCTCAACACTTCCTTTGATACTAATTTCAAGTGTCCTACTTCGTATTACATCTTATTAAAATAAAGTTGGAAAATACTTGGTGGTTTAATAATTATGTCTAAAAAATTTAATTCCATTGGAGCTTTTTGTGAGCAAATATCCCCGAAGAGGATTATCCGGTCAAAATAGATATTCACTCTTGCATAAATTTTCAAGAAGCTGAAAATTTACATGAACCTTAGGGAGACCATTATGATGAAATTGTGAAAAGCCCCGTCAATCCCATGTGTGCAAAAAAATTTATACAAGTTCAAAGTTGGCAAAAATGGATTTTAACGTGGTTTCCCCACTAGGCCTACTCCATGGTCTATTTTATTAAAGTAGAATAAAGGGTCTTCTCATTGAATATCGTTATCTTTTTCTTTTTCTTCTTCTTCCTGAGTTGATGTAAATTGTTCAAACAGCGATACATCTGTTGTTTTGTCGTTAATGTAAGGATCTTCTTCTGTTGGAGATTCAACATTTGAACACGACTGACCTTGACAACTGGTGAATGCTGGTGAACAAAATAAACCAACTTTTTTACAGCTGCTTTTCGAATTACACCCCCTGTAGCAGTTGCAAAAAATAGTATTAACAAGTTTCTCTGCTGCGGGTAAAACTAGTGTGTGGATTGGTTTCAATACATTATCAATTAGCTTCCAACCCCACTGTTTTGGGTTCAGTTGATTACCAAACCACATTTGAACCTGATAATATACCCGATAAAAATGTTGTTAAGCAAAAGCCGAGGTTGGAGGAAGACAACATAACTTATCTATGTAAGTAACTTTTTTTGGAGCCCCATATACTGTAAGAAGAAACCAAAGTCCGTGGGTAATTATAGTTTCTGGAGTGGAGATGATATCTTTAAAAACTTTACCAGATGTAACTAAGTTTTTTAAATAATTTAAAAGCTGTTGTTTTACCCCTCCGGAACATTGCAGAGGTTGTATCACTGCCAGTCATAGCATGTAAAAATAATATGGGATATTTACATTTAGGACAAGACGATAAACTTGAATTTGAAAATATTTGCGATGATTGTTAAGCCTTGCCTGGTTTTCAAAAATAAATGATTTTTTTTTACTTGGAGTTCAAGCAGTAAGTAATACCAACAGATCAACATCTTCACCAACAACAATATTTAAATTAGTTGGATTGAATTGATTTATTGCAGTTTCTTGGCTAAAATATGTTCAGTGCAAGGGCGTAGCTATCGTCGGGCAAACAGGGGCATTGCCCCGGGGCCCCAGGCAAAAAGGGGCCCCGGAGCCCCCCTAAAACTTTGTTTTTTTGCGACACCTGTAAACTCGTTTAAATACTTATTAATATCATGTAGTACATCAAATTTTTATACAGCGTGTTGTATGAAGTAGGTGCACGCCACCTAATTTTTTTAAACGACTTAGTTAAAATCTATTTAATAAAACTAATGCTACATTAAACTATAACATTTGAAGAATATTAATTAAAATTTTTATGAAGATATATTAAAAAATACGAAAATGGCAGCAATGATTTGGAAGCGTCTCGAAAACAAGTATAATTGCGGTGCCCCTCATAACTAGGTGCCGGATCATTTGAAATAAAAAAAAACAAAGTTTTTCGTTAGATATTCTCTTTGCCTGGGTAACGCTGAAAGGGTTTTTCGAAATTTAATTTTTTTACTTTTTGGGAACACTTTGAAGTGAAATTAAAAAAAAACTCTCCAGCGTTACCTGCGCAACAATAATTGTTAAAAAAATCACCTCTGGGATAAACAATTAGCTTTTTTTATAAACTAATAAACCGATATGGCTGAAATTTTGCACACTTAATAATACCAATGATCAATGATGCCCTTATTCTCACAACTTTTTAACCATATACAATAATTATTGCAATGGTTATAAACATTTATTCAAAGCCCCGTATTGGGCTTAATTGTTTATCGATTTCAATTCATAAAAAATAAAATTAAAGGTTTTTTCGTGCTTTAAAATGTCCAATTTATCGTTTTTTTTTTTGTAATTGGAAAATTAGAAAACCGAAATACTAAATTTTGAGCTTTTCCCATTGTTTAAATAAAAATAACGCATATCTAGCTGTATCTTTTTATGTATTTGTTATAAAAAAGACACCCCTTTCCATTTAAAACTTTCAGTCATCTGCTAAACTTTTTTACACAAAACACATACATTTTTGCTCCACAGCCGGGGCTCTATTATCTATAGAGAATGAAGAATAGGGTGGAGCGAAAAATGCATTAAACATTTTTTTTTGGAAATTGAAAATGGGCTAGTATTAAATAAGTGCTACACATGTATGTTGTTTTAGGTTTACAATTTCATCGCTTTTAAACTTTATCTTCAGGTGCCACAACGCATGTAAATATTAAGATATGTAAAAAACGAGTATATTTTTGGTATTTTGTACGGACTTTCGTTAATTTATTATACAACTTAAAAAAGTTTGTTAATAAATCACCCAGAACTCACCACGAGGAAGTATCCGTACCTAGAGTTCCACCCACCCCCCTCCATTCGATGATATTTAATTAAAATCTTTTTTTGGTATTGAATTTAGGCATTTCAGACCCTAATTTTAATTTTGTCTTTATAAAGCCATCCCTAGCTTCTGTTCCTGCAACTGCTAATGATGCCTCTGTGACTAGCTTTACCATTCTCTTCACAACTTGTGTGTGGCATGGAAATTTTACTAGATCTGTTTTGGGAACTGACTTTATAAGCTCGAGTAGTTCTTACTTTGAAATTGACTTGACAATTGGAGGTTCAGTTACGTTGCATGTTTACCAGTTAATAAGTTCTTCGTAAATGTTTGCACCAAAATTTAGCTTAGGTACCGTAAATTCTCTTACAGTAGCACTGGTAGCAGAAATACTGGTGTTTGTGCATTTTAATATACGCCGTAGGCTTAGTTCTCGAACATGTGCCATTCCGTCATTTAACATGCTAAGTAACAAGTTCTCTGGATGAGCAAAGAACGAGTTTCTTTCGGTCCATCTAAGCAAATTTCATTTTTAAACCAAAAACCCCCTCCCATAAATTTTAAGAAAAGATTTTGCCCTTAAAAACGGGAGAAACCACCCCTGAGATTCTTTCCCCCACCCCAAGGGTTAAAATTTTATTCATTTAGAAAAAATATAATAAATATCTGACAATACGTTTTTTGGCGTGCTAAAAACGAATATGAAGTTGGAATTTACCCATAACCCTTGAATTTAACCCTAGCAATCCCCAACAACCCCCAGCATCACCCAGCAACCATCCAAAGGGCTAAAATTTTATTTTATTTGAAGAATTAAAATAAATATCTAACATTTCCAGTACACCAAACAACGTATTGTCCGATATTTATTACAACTATTCTAAGTGAATAAAGTTTTACCCATTAAAGAGGGGGAGTTGCTGGGGTTGCTGGAGCAAAATGTAACGGCGATTGGTAAATTCTAACTTTATGTTCATTTTTGGCAAACGAAAAAAGGTATTGACAGATATGTATTTTAATTCTTTTAATAAAATAAAATTTTTGCCTTTAGGGTGGTTTCTGGGTGATGATAGGGGTTGCTGGGGGTTGCTAGGGTTAAATTCAAGGGTTATGGGTAAATTCTAACTTCATATTCGTTTTTACAACATCAAAAAGACGTATTGTCAGATATTTATTATATCTTTTTCAAATGATAAAAATTTTGACCCTTGGGGTGCTGGGGTTGGTGGGGCAAAATCTAAGGGTGATGGGTAAATTCTGACTTCGAATTCGTTTTTAGCGCACCAAAAAACATACCGGAAGATACTTCACATATCTGGTTTAAAACTTTTTTTTTGGGTGCCAGTGCTATCATTCAAAGTTAATGTATATAGTATAGGGAATAAAACTGTAGTAAATTTTAAAATCGCTTTTTCTCAAAAATTGTGAATTTTAGAGGAAAAAGTGTTAGGGTAATTTTTGTAGACAATTACATGATCTACAATTTTTGTCTAAGCTGTTTTTATCATAAAACTAAAAAATCCATTTTCGCGAACTCTAACCTTGTATACAATTTTTTGCGCACATGGAATCGATGGGGTTTTTCACAATTTCATTATAATGGAATCTTCAAGGTTCATGTGAATTTTCAGCTTTTTGGGAATTTATGCCAGGGTACCCCTAATTTTCGGGCTAACTTAGCCGGATGAAGAGGCCTATAGAAAAACAGTTTATATGAACTTGTAGTGGGGAGATTTTTCACAATTTCCCGGACACCCTGTAACTGCATAATGTGTAGTTGCTTGGAAAATTTTAATTGCCATTTTCTCGAAAACAATGGAAGATAGGTATTTCATATAATACAGGTTTTTTTTTTTTATCAGGAATGGCTTGTAGAATTTAAATCTTAAAAAATATACTGTATTTTTAAAATATCAAAATTTACGCAACTTCCGGTTGAACCGGAAGTGCTAGGAAGCTGATGTTCTATACAAAATCGTTATCCAATGACGCAATGTATTGGCCCAAAATTTAAAAGCGATACATTTTTATTTAAAAAAATTAAATTCTTGGTAGTGATTAACTCTTAAAATTTTTCAGGACCATATTCCTATGCAAACGAAGACAATACCGCAACAGACATGGTACTGTGCCTTTACCATTATAAAAAGGGCATCATTTATGGATTTAATGAATCTTATGTGTTTAACAGTGAAATTGTTGAAAAGTGTCTTAATATTTCTAGATACGATACTGGAACTTTGCTTAATTCCAAAGAATTCCTTACGGAAAATGGACTAAATATAAGTTTTTCGGCGCTTGTTCGTGCGAATTTGATGTTTTCCTTGAAGACTGTCAACTTTAAAGCCGCAAGCAGGTAACATGATTTTTGAAAAGATATTGCATAATAGCTATTTTCGATACATTTGCTTAATAGTAGTATTTTATGCACGCAATGTGATGATTGTCCTGCTGACAAAGTGGATTTTGCAATGTTTCCAAAAAGGGAAGCAGATGTGGTTGCAAACTTCGTGGATATAGCGCTGGAAGTCATGTTGCTTCGAATGAACATTAATCGTGAGCTGCTGCTGTAAGCAATGGCACCCCATACCATACCGTCCACAGTGTGATATGAATATGCTGTTAGATGGAAAATTGGACGTTCACCACATCTCCTCCTTACTCTTGCACGGCCATCATGTGTGCCCAAACAGAATCTAAACTCATTGCTCCATTTCATATTCCATTCAAGTTTCTCCCTACTCCATACCAATTGTTGCCGACGATGCTGTGGGATCAGAGGTAGGATAAGATGGGAACGGTATGAAAACAGTCCAAAAGACCTTATTCGTCGATAAACTGTCCTTATTGTTATTGCCCTTCCTACAGCATCAAATCAGTTGTTCGCAACTGCTCTTGTTGTGGAAAATCGATCTCCAAGTGCTAGTTGCCTCAAATAACGATCCTGTCGCTCTGTAGTCTGTCTTTGGCTTCTTGGAACCACGCTCGACAACATCTCATTACTGTAGCTTCGTTTTGGATTCACCTGATTATCCGACTCCTCTCAAACTCAGAAAGTTGAGTGAGATTAGCGCGTCTGCAAACTCTTGGCATAATAATGCAATGAAATAAATGAAACGAAACAAATCCAACACAAAAAAATCACTAAATATAAAGTAAACATGTTCATATTGTTCGGATCCTGATATAACAAAAAATCCTTTACAAAAGAAGTACGGCTCGGAATGCCTTCAAAATTTTATCAGCGTATATCTATGATAGCTGTTTTTTTTAAAAAATTTAAAAATTTTTTGTTTATT
>JAHBCN010006906.1:0-46421 GCA_019359885.1 Listronotus oregonensis
TTAAAATTTCGAGACTGTATATTTTATTTAATAGATAGAATTTTAAAGGAATTGGGTAAAAGGGGGCCCGGGGGTTTATTTCCAGCGGTTCTGGGGAAACTGCATAATATGGATATTTTACCTAAAAAAACCGGGCTGCTACAAGTCACAGGTGTTATTTGTCAAAGTCAAAAATTTTTAAAAAATAGTTTTTTTTTTTGGAGTAATTTTATAATTAAGTTTTAAAAAAAAACGGCTTCAAAAAAATTTTATTATATGCTAAAAATGATATGATATATTATATCTAAACCAAGCAGCAAAATTACAATAAACGGAAAAAATTAAAATACAAAAGAAAAAAATATGGAGGTAATAAGAAACTTAAAAGAAAAAATTATAATATTACTAAAAATTTTGAATGTTCAAATTGACCCCGTTATTTTCGAAACTTGATCTAAAACCCTTCCTTAGCCTTTCTAAGCCTGCCGATATTATTTGAGGTTCTTGGTTAAGACGATTCATTTTATTTGAAATTTTTTTCTTTGTTTGTGTTCCCTTTTTGGGCAAACGACATTCAAAAAAGGCCCCCATAGAAAAGTGTCCTGTGTGAATGTATCGGTGATTAGTTGCACAACGACGAGCAGCGGGGGCGGCGCTCCGTCTTGTTGCCAAATTATCTTGCGATGTTTCGAGTGGAAATTCAAAATGTCCACAATATGTTTTCAAGAAGATTGAGAGATCTTTCTCGATTGTTAAGCACACCCCCAGACATGAAGAGAAGACCCCCCTTGGTATTTAATCTTTAAAATTTTCCTGGGATTTTGTCTGCCCAGTTGCGAATTGCGTGGTTAAACATGCCCGGTAGGAACGTGTTATCCGTAAAAAGAATCAGAAACAGGGTAGGATCGTTATCTTGTTCATGGATTAAAAATTTTGGGGAAAAAAATTGAAAGCGAATTTTTGTTACGTGTAAATGCTGCACTAAGAACGTGATATGGGAAAATAATTAAAAAATTTCATTGTTTCGAACCGTCCCTAGGTTACCCCCTTGTGGGCCAACCCCAAGTCCCTAACTGCGTCAGTAATTGACTCATGGCATACAAAGTAATATAATTTAGAATAGCTTGATTCCGGTTTCTTTTTCTCATTGTAGTCCTTTTTCTAATATGTAACGATTTTGTTTTTTCGAATAAGACCTTCAGTTTTAAAATCGTTTTTACTGATATATTTCGGTCCGGTTCTTCTGATAAAAACCTTATTATAAAACTACTCCGAGAAGTAATAAACGTATTTTTAAAATTTACTTTAAAAAAAGCACCTGTGACCGTGGCCAGTTTTTTTTTGGTGAAAATATCCTTAGAGTATCATGTTGTTTTTAGACAATTGCAGCAACCCCATATCCCAATTTCGTGAAAATGAACACAAAATGGCTATATTCTTTTTTAAAAAAGGACAGGGGTTCAGAAAAAAACCCCCTTTTCTTAAAAAATTAAAAACCCACAAACCTACATTTTTGTCAAAGAACTCTGACACTTTAAACTTTAACTTTTAGTTTTGGAAATAAAAAAACAAGCAGGGAAAAGCAGACGAAAACGTATTTTCCTGCCTAGGCAGGTATATGTATTGCCGTACCGATAAAATGTAAAAGTACAAAAATGTGAAACTTTTAAGATTTTAAAAAGTCTGTAATGTCAACAGTACATATATGGTTAAAACTAAATATATTTTTTTAACAGTTCTTAAGCTGAGTTTCCACTGAACGTTTCCGTTTCGCAAAACCAGTCGCGGGTTCTGGATTAGGGATGTTGCGAATGCGAATCTTTTTTTTTTTACAAGAAACTTTTGCTCCAATCCTCCACTAACTAATTAGATTGGTAATAAAATTATTAAGGGGGGGGGGGAGGTAAATATTGAAACTTTTTTCTTTCTTCATTTTTTTTATTTAATATTTTGAATGTATGACATCTCAAGAATATTGTGTTAAATTTATAACAGTTTTAATGACCGTTGCTTCAACTCAGCTGCGTGAGCGTACAAAACTTTAAATCGATTTTCCCAAACATGTAATTTTTTAAGTCGGTGACCGCCATTCCGAAAAAACTACTGAATCGATTCTTTTAAAAAAATTTTTAACTATTTCATATAAAAAACTATCAATTCCCTTTTTTTTTTTTCAATTTTTAAAGTAAATAGATCAAACGTATTTTTTCTTTCTTAATACAAAAAAAGTCGAGCTGGATGGCATACCAGCAATCGTATTAAAAAAAGTGCTCCCGAGGTTGCACCTATCCAACTCGCCCTCTCAAATCTTTACGATACCGGCATTTTCCCGGGAAATGAAAAATCACGGGAACCCCCCAAAAAAATGCAAACTTCCCCTTCAACTATAGACCTATATTCCTTTTTTTTTTGCAAGAAGGGAAAAAATTTTTAATTCAAAAAAAACAAAGATCATACATGATAGACAGTATGGATTCCGTCAAAAGATCCACATCTTTTTTCCCTTTTGTCTCACACAACTGAAACAAGTAGTAGTTTTGGTGAATCTCAGATTGTTGCTCTTGATTTCCCTTTTTTTAGGTTTCCATCTAAGTTTGCTTTTGGTTCCAGTTTTCCTTGATATCAGTTATTGTAGACAGTCATTTTCCAGCTTCTACCAAATTAAGCTGGGGTGCCTCAGGGCTCAGTACTGGCACCCACTCTGCTTCTTCTCCACATTAACGATCTTCCCTCTTCCAAAATCAATCCCATTCATAATTTTGCTGGCGATAGTACCCTTCACTCAAACATTTAAGCCGGTCAATAAGCCTGCGTAGGTCAATGCGGATGTCTCTCTCTCAAGACCTCAAATTTATCTTGGATTGGGGCGCCAAAAATCTTGTTCAGTTTAAGCCCAAAAACAATCATGTTCCGTCGAAAAAAGTCTGCCAATGTTTCCCCGTTAAATGAGTAGCTAAGTTCTGCAGAACAAAGAGTCGTTTAATCTTGTCGGCGTTACTTTTGAAAATAACTTCAACTGGCACAAAAAACATTACATCCATAGCCTCGGCAGCTTAATAGCTTGGATTCCTCTTTCCCAGAAAGTATTTTTTTTTCCAATCTGTATACTCTGTATGTATCCAAATCGGACCCCCATGATCACGTTGTTAAATTTAGAAGGGATTTTGAATTTTAAAAGTTAACAACGGTTTGAATGTTTAACAAAACGTCATTGTCAGTGTTATTCAACGATTTTAGTAGGCAACCTGTCAAAATCTGTCATTAAGACACTCACGGTACGTTAGTACTTAGGCCTCAGCCTTCGTGGATTGTCCGAAGATTAAAAAAAAGGATAGGCGTTTGTCTATGGTGACGCCAAGGTATTTAAGGGTTTTTTTGTGGCTGTATGTAAGTGTCATTTATTTTAATAGATACGTTTATTTTGTTATTTGAATTTTTTTCGTTATAATCATACATTCAGTTTTCTCCTCATTTATACTAATCTTCCACTTCTCGTACCATGGTCGTAGATAGTGAAGATGCGTCTGAATTTGTTGTCTTGAGGCATTTGCCCCAAACGAATGTACGTAAAGAAGAACATCGTCTGCAAATTGTGGCATTTTAGTGTTTTTGGGAAAATCAGCATTATATAAGTTGTATAATTGTGTTGTTTGTTTCGCTTCGTGTAAAGGCATACACATTTGAACCAGGAGGACTGTATTCGCATCGTCTCGCGCAAACTGATGGCTTAACTTGTTTCGCCTTTATGTTATGAATTGCTCCGCTTGTGAAATAGTTTGCTCGAAAAAAGGACTTCGCGAGTAATTCTCGTAAAACGATTGCCCAAGTTATTTTCGCGCAGTGGAAACCCAGCTTAAGATATCTTGGGTTAAACGATAGATTGATACAACATCATTTTCCAGAGCCACTCATGAAGTTGTCGCAATCAACGGCCACCTCTACGCATTAGGAGGCACCGACGGAAGTTCCAGCCTTAATTCCGTAGAGCAGTACGACCCGAAATGTAACAAGTGGGTCCTGGTGAAAAGTATGGCCTCACGGAGAAGTTCCGTGGGGGCTGCAGTGTTGGACTGTATAAACATCGAACACGTATTAAGACAAACACTTAGAATAAATAGCTGATCATCCAAGCAAGAAAAAACGAACGGAAAAAGAGGCAGAGAGGGTTGTAAACGCGAAAAAACGGATTCAGACACACAAACAGAGGCAAATGAGAGTTAAAAGTTAAGCATTAGAGAGAGAAAGAGTGTGTTGGTAAAATGTGGATGGTATTAATATGTAAAGAGGACCAGTAAGATTAAGGAATGTGTTTTGTTCTATATAAACTTGCTATAACGTTCCCCTACATTGGGGTTTATTAGCCCAAGGAAAAGGAGGGGATGCTAAATAATTCGGGTAAAATAAGTTTTGTCATTCGATAAGAAAAACATGATTTTATGGTTTTAAATACTTTTTATTATTTAATATTTCAACAAAAACACTTACGTAAAATAAGGGCCACTGTGTCCCAAATTGCTTGTAATCACAGGGTTTTCGATAACCAGCAGAAATAAAACTTTGCGGTTTTCGCGACCCGGTATCAGTTTTTCGTAAAAGTTTAAATGCCGCAAAGAAAATTGTGCCACCTTGTTTCGTTTCCGAGATACAGGGTGAAATAGAAATTTTGCGCTTTTTGGGGTGGTATCATATTTCGGACAGCCTGTAAGATAAAAAAAGTGAAAACTGCTATATATAGATATTTTTACGTAGAATCCAGTGTTGTAGTTAAAAAAATTTAGAAAATCCTTTTTTGAGATATAGCTCAAACTTAGTATTTTTTAAATGTACACCCAGTATTTTTTGGTCTCAAAAAATTCGCTTTTTTATCTCTTTAAAATGATGTATCACACTATGCACCCTTAAAAACGCAAAAATAAAAGAAAAGCGTAAGGTGGCCATCGGAAACAAAAACCAAAAGATTATGCCAACTTTTATTAAATGTCAGTCATACCAGCGGTTACTTTGGAAAATCATCGGCTTCGATTGAGTTGATAATCCTAACAGTTAGGTAAATTAATCGGTATTAAGAGTCCATTCGCGCCGCGAAAATTGGATCCAATTTGGGGTTCGGGGCATAATGTTTTTCTCAAAAACGGTATAAGTTATCGATAATTTTCAAAAACTATATGAAAGCCAATACTTAAATCTAGGCTTTTGCTATAATAGTTTTTTTAATTGTATTTAGTTTTTAATATTTCCTTGAGTGAAGTCACCCTAAAATCGGTTATGTTTAGATACTCTTTTCTCTTAACTCGACTCATATTTCAAAATCCGTTACAGCAGAGGCATAGATTATTTCCTTACCTTTAAAAGGTGTATAATTTATGTCATTTAAGTGAAAAATAGTTACCGAAAAACGTTATCTCCTGTAGGCTTGCAATCGGAAACAACATCGCATCGATACACCGAATTTGGAAGAACTTAAATAAAATATAATATTTTTCATGCGGCTATACGAAAATTGTGGTAGTGGGAGTTTGTTAGTCTCCGCCCACCGTCTCCGTGTCCTTTTGCCCGACCCCTAAGATGTAGCGTAAATGCATTCTTAAGAAGAATAAATAATTTTGAAAATAGACATAAGTATGATATGATGGTTTGTTTCATTGAATGTCATGAAAACAGTGATCTCGAAAACAGTTGCTCCTAGACGTTTAAAGGAAGTATACTTTTTTAATGCAGAGGAAAATAAGGTACCTTATTTTTCAGGTCAATATACTAAGTTTAAAAAAAATATATGCCATCTAAAACAAGTGGGGTAGGCCGTAGCTGGCGCCCTCTACTAGCAACATCAAAATGTCATTTAGTGTCTTATTTATTATCAACTTGGGGATAGGGCAAGTTGACGTAAATTGCAATATTTCGACCTAAGAAATCTGCTGTTGCTCTGTGTTCCGTTACCTTTGGGACACCCTGTATAAGGATTATACGTCTAAGGTGAAAAAAAATTAAAAGACTGTCGAAATACACCTCCCCGGCTGCTATCCATTACAATACATGAATTTTTGATATATGTGAAAACAGCCAGAAGTCAGAAAGTGCTAAGTCTGGCAAATAGGGTGGATGTTGCAACAATTCGTACTTTAATTGACTGATTTTCGCAATTATTTTTTATCTCTATGAGAGGGTGTGTTGTCTTGATGAAATATGATTTTTTTCTTTTGTAAACCAGATCTTTTTTTACGAATTTTTACATCCGTTTGCTCTTAAAGATTACAATATTAATCTGCCCTAATAGTGTTATAAGTTTGAAGGTAATTCACAAGCAAATTTTCTTTTACATCTCAAAAAACGGATGCTAACACCTCCTTAGCCGATTTCTGGACGCAAACTCGCTTTGGAGCCAAACTACTGGGTTCACACCTATCCTTAGCCTCTTGTTTTGATTCAGGAATATGGTGGTAACCACTAGATCTTAGTTATCCTATTAAAAACGCTGTAAATTGCTAAGAAAGTCGCATTTAAATGTATTTGTGATAGATTGTTCACTCCACACGTGTTCATAAAAAACACTACCATTTCTAGAAAAATAAAACGACAAATCTAAAACCGCCACCTCTTATCGAATGACAAAACTTAACCAGTTGTATTTCAGTTCTTATGAGGTAGGAACATTTGTAAAAAATGTTTGAAATATTAGTAACATTGTTATATTCGATTATTACTCAGAGGATGTTCGAAAGGTCCCATTATTAATCGAAATATGTATTAAAACAAATAAATTATTACAAATTATATAATTGTGTGGTTTTAAAAATTTATAACTAAAATTTTATACTAACTAAATTCTATACTAACGAGTTTTTGCCTTCAAGTCAATGTTGAATCTTTTGGCTTATAAAAATGATTTATAGGGTAGCTTATTTTTTATTAAATAAAAAATACATAACCTATTCTGTGATAATAAGTATTCAAAAAATTTATTTAAGGGAACCAATCACTATCTAATAATTGTTCTTTCTAAAAATGCTTGTTATTTAGATTATTGTTGAATGTACAGGGTATATCGCGGCCACCATTTCAGAAAATTAAATTTTATATTTTGCGAATATTCTAAACTTGATCATTTTTATGGTTATTTGGCAACGCTAACCAGTCTTTATTTTTATCACTTTAAATAATTAAAACTACTAAACACCCAGAGGTGTTAGTCAGTTTGTAATAGATATGTTTAAAAAAATCTACCATTTCAATTTGTCAGGTTTTAATGGTACTGTAGACCAGCATTTTCTCGATTTAAACGTGCAGAAAATAGCAGGGTTCGAGGATATATATATATATATATATATATATATATATATATATATATATATATATATATATATATATATATATATATATATATATATATATATATATATATATATATATATATATATATATATATATATATATATATATATATATATATATATATATATATATATATATATATATATATATATATATATATTATATATATATATATATATATATATATATATCAATGGATATATATTATAATATATCCATATATATCAAATGATTTTTATGATATATATCAATACAAAATGGTTTAAAAATTTTATATTATTAATTTTTGGCGTTTGTTACTGTATTTCTACTTTACAAATGTAGATGGCGTTAGAGTAGAGTTAAAACATACTTCCTAGTAGTAAGTTCTAATCCATAAATTGCAATACTTCCGCCGGCATTAAGGGCGTCAGTCGTGTCAGAAAAATTTCGTTACGAAAGAGTAAGTTTTTTTGTGTTTAGTCCATTATTTTTTACAAAGAAAGTAATTGACAAAGTGCAGAAACGATTTTACTTCATTATTGAGTATTTAAGAAGCATTAAATAACTTTTGTATTTATAGAATGTTTATTAACAAAATGGTATATATATATATAATATATAATATATATTATATATAAAAATATAATATATATATATATATATATATATATATATATATATATATATAAAAATATTAAAATATAGGTTATTGGGGTATCATAAAATTAATAATATTTTAAGATAATTATTATATTATTTATCTATATTTTAAAAACATTTATTCCCTTTAACATTCAAAAACAATTGTTAATATATATATATATATATATATATATATATATATATATATATATATATATATATATTAATATATATATATATATATATATATATATCAGAAATTTGCGATATTTTGATATTTATAGTAAATATCGGATATTTTCGAACCCTGGAAAATAGACAATTTTGAATAAAAATATATTATTTAAGATCAAAAAATATAAGAAAAGTTTCATTTCATGTTTAGTTGTTTTTCAATCATCATTTTTTAATTTGGCGAAAAAAAATTATAAAATGGCTATATGAGTTTTTTTGGTAATTTTGGCATACATGATTTTTTTGGGGCGTTGATCACAAATCTATAGTCGAAAACGTTTCGTTTTTGAAATATTGATTATCAAACTTATTTTTATTATCCCTTCTTCTTTTTGCACGCAACCGTTGACTATTACACTAAATTGGTGCGCAATATTTTATAAACACCATTTTAAAACATGTTTTATATTTATGTTTTACCTTTTTTCTATTTAATTGCAAACCTTCACTTTTACACGTCGCAACCATGTATACACCAGCAAACATTAAACGATGTTTAAAAGTGAGATTTCGCAATTTAATGGAAAAAAAGATGTAAAATAAATATAAAAACAAGGTTTTAAAAGATGTTTACAAAATATTATGTACCAGTTTAGTGTTAAAATCAAGAATTGTGTGCAAATAGAATAGGGGATAAAGTGGGCATTGGGTTAGTTTAATTTTCAACTTTGATGATGGATATCTCGAAAACAAAACGTTTCCGACTAAAAATTCTTTTAAATTCGTGATTAGCGCCCTCGTATAACAAAATCTATCAAAATCGGCGTTGCCGTAACTTTCGGACAATTCCCTTTTTGTTATAAAAGTACACGTAGAGTCCAAAAAGCGGCCTGCCTAGTCCTGATTGGATAATCCTGTACATCGGTTGTTGATGCTCCCTGTACATAACAATTACTGTGTGTTAAAAAAGTCTGACGATAAAGCTTGTTGTAATATTTTAGGCAATTGTACAATGCTACTGAAGCTAAATATACGAAATTATTATTATTATTATTTAGATTGTGCAATTAATATTAGACAAATTATATAAAGTGTGTGTTGTTTATGAAAACTGATATTTAACTTGTGCACTGCCATTTAAAAATAAAGTTTTTTAAGGTTTTAATAAGAAGTTTTTATTAAGTACTTCCAATGAACCTAGGAATATAAAATTGGGTATATTAAGTAAAGTTTTTGAATAGGGTGTCTTCTATGAAGAGCACACTAGCAAAACGGTTATATAAAGAGGAATTGCCTAATCGACAAGTGGGTGCGACAAAGGCCATTTCCATCGCAAAAAAATTAAAAAAGACTGTAATTTAATTTTATTATTATTAAATCAAACCTTAAAATTTTATTATCAAATTAAAATAAGGTAATATAAAGTTACAATTTGTCGCGGAATTCTGGCTGGAGCTAACGGCATGACTGCACGAAACCGTGATGTCTCGTCGATACATCCAATCGGGACTCGAGATTTCGTGGCGTTCCCGACGACCGAAAAACAAGAGCATGAAAATCACATCCGTCAGCTCCCGTCGGCGCGGCGCAACAAAAACAAAACAAGAAAACAAATGGAAGGAAGCGAAGATCGCAAGGCCGTGCGCCGTTAGAACAACGAGGATTCGGTAGTTCAGTCACAGTAATCAAGGAAACTCGCTGTCTGAAGAGTTATTTTTTTCGATATGAACACGTAAAATTATTTTTCATGTTTGGAATAATTACCAAAATGTTCTCCAAGTTTTTGATAGAAAATTAATACAGTTTTCTATAGTAAAATTTATTTACCTTCTCTGTGTTGTAGACCAACAAATTTGGTTAACACATTTCTGATAAAATAGTTCATATCATAACAAGTTTTCGTACAAAAGTGTACAATTTCTAAGCTAGTTAGGCTATTCAAAAATTTCTGTGTCAATGGTAACGTGAAAGTTCAAAGGTAACCAGAAATAAGTGTGTAATGAAAGTGACTTAAAAAACTGTAGTAGTACAGGCTTCAGTTTCGAGTGGTGATTTTGACATTAGTATGTTAATAATGGACAAGGTTATATTTAACTTTTCGATAATTTTTCTCGAACCGTCTTAAGCCGGAGTCTCATGCGTCCGATTTCCGACCATCCGACGTATGAAAATTTTTAAAAATTTTTGACGGAAAACTTGCATGTCTCATTGTCATGTGTCAAAAAAGGAGATATAGCAGAACTAGAGAACTACCGACCAATGAGCCTCTTAAGTGACCTTTACAAACTGTTTACTCGAATTGTAACCACCCGACCGGAAAATAAATTAGATTTTTATCAACCTGTGGAACAGGCAGGCTTTCGTCGTGAATTTGGAACAAATTACCACCTCCAAAGCGTCAAAACACTTATAGAAAAGACAATCGAATATAACAGACCTTTGGTAATGACATTCGTGGACTTCCACAAGGCCTTCGATACAATAGAGCTAAATGCATTGTGGAATGCACTTCAGGAATGTAGAGTCGACTACCGATATACCAAACATTGTACCAAACTTATCCATGATATCTATAAAAATGCAACAATTACCG
Source organism: Listronotus oregonensis (assembly GCA_019359885.1). NCBI lineage: Eukaryota > Metazoa > Arthropoda > Insecta > Coleoptera > Curculionidae > Listronotus > Listronotus oregonensis. The sequence goes on from JAHBCN010006906.1 coordinate 10,700, forward strand.
TAAAACTACATGAAAATAGCAACCTCATAACTATTGAACGTGGTGTTCGGCAAGGCGGGCACGATGTCACCAAACTGTAATTAAATCATGGAGAGTGCATTTAAACAATTGGACTGGAGAGGTATAAATATAGATGGCAAGAACCTAAACAACTTACGTTTTGCAGATGATAAAGTGCTATTCTCGGACAATCTAAAAGAAATGCGACTGATGTTGCAGGACCTGCAAGAGGTGTGTGGAAAATATGTCAAAAACAAAATTCATTACAAACCTTGTTTCCAGCTGTGGCTTGAAGATTGGCGGAGCTGAAATTTAAATGGTAGATAGAGATGTGTACCTTGGCTATGAGGTTAGCATCTTAAGGGATAACCAGACTTGCGAACTAAAGAGAAGGCTCACTCTCTCATGGACAGCTTTTGGAAGACGTACTTAAAGACGTTTTCAAGAGTGACATTCCCGTCAATGTAAAAAGAAGGGTTTTCGATCAGTGCGTGCTGCCAGTAATAACATACGGCTCAGAAACCCTAACACTAACAACAGCAACAGCTAAAAACTTAGAGTTACACAGAGGAAGATGGAGAATCCATGCTTGGTGTGACCTTGAGGGACCACATAAGAAATGAGGATTTGCGCAGAAGAACCGGTGTTAGTGATGTCGTTGGGGCTATTGGGAAGCTTAATGGAACTGGCCGGCACGTTGCAAGGATGCGGGAGGATCGATGGGAAAAGAGGTTTCTTGAGTGGAGACCTAGAGCCGACAAGTGAAGTAGAGGAAGACCGCCTACGCGTTTGTCGGACGATATTAAGAGGATCTGCAGCAACTGAATACAAACAGCACAAAATTGATTGGAATGGAAAATGATTGGGGAGGCCTATGTTTAACAATGGACACAGAGGGCTGAATGATGATGATGATGAACCCCCGAATCGCCTTCCCGACTGCGAAGTCCATGAGGAGTATAGATACGACGACGCGACAGCACAAATAGAAGGTGTTTTACAACACAAAAAAAATCAGATTTTTTAAAATAAAAATTCGAAAATTATTTATATTTTTTGGGACACTCCATATTACTTGTAACTCCTGTGACACTTGGTTTAATTCGGATCCGATATCCAGTCAAAAGAAAACAAAAAAAGAGCATTTCAAAGGTCAACCTGTGAAACTGCAATGAAAAAAAGAGAAATAATAACCTAACGAAACTAAAATATTATTTAATGGAAGAAGAGAAAGTGGTTGTTGAGTATGTAGGTAAATTCAGGTTAAGGTTAAAATTTTTTAAAGATTTTAAATTATAACTGTTTATTTTAATATTCAATATAAATTGAAATTACCCCAACAAAGTAAATAAAGTAAGGTTAGAAGACCAGAAAGAAACGTCCAACTTCGTACAAAATTAAAATTAATTTAACTCCATCCGACGTCGGATAAAATGTTAAAATATTCGGATAAAAAATGGCGCCAAAATGTTCTGACCAATCAAAACACTTTCGGATGATCGGATCATCGGAAATTGGACGCATGAGACTCCGGCTTTATAAGACAGAACTCGAACTTTAACATAAATTTGTAGTAGCTAAAAGCAATTTTTTTGATAAAGTAATAAAGTAAATTAGTGACTTAACAGATATCTTTTTGATAATATAATTTTTCAACAAATTAAACCAAGTGTCACAGGAGTTACAAGTAATATGGAGTGTCCCAAAAAATATAAATAATTTTCGAATTTTTATTTTAAAAAATCTGATTTTTCTTGTGTTGTAAAACACCTTCTATTTGTGCTGTCGCGTCGTCGTATCTATACTCCTCATGGACTTCGCAGTCGGGAAGGCGATTCGGGGGTTCATCATCATCATCATTCAGCCCTCTGTGTCCATTGTTAAACATAGGCCTCCCCAATCATTTTCCATTCCAATCAATTTTGTGCTGTTTGTATCCAGTTGCTGCAGATCCTCTTAATATCGTCCGACAAACGCGTAGGCGGTCTTCCTCTACTTCACTTGTCGGCTCTAGGTCTCCACTCAAGAAGCCTCTTTTCCCATCGATCCTCCCGTATCCTTGCAACGTGGCCGGCCCAGTTCCACTTAAGCTTCGCAATAGCCCCAACGACATCACTGACACCGGTTCTTCTGCGCAAATCCTCGTTTCTTATGTGGTCCCTCAAGGTCACACCAAGCATGGATCTCTCCATCTTCCTCTGTGTAACTCTAAGTTTTTTAGCTGTTGCTGCTGTTAGTGTTAGGGTTTCTGAGCCGTATGTAATTACTGGTAGCACGCACTGATCGAAAACCCTTCTTTTTAGATTGACGGGAATGTCACTCTTGAAAACGTCTTTAAGTACGTCTTCCAAAAGCTGTTCATGAGAGAGTTCTCTTTAGTTCGCAAGTCTGGTTATCTCTTAAGATGCTAACCTCATGGCCAAGGTACACATCTCTATCTACCATTTAAATTTCAGCTCCGCCAATCTTCAAACCACAGCTGGGAACAAGGTTTGTCATGAATTTTGTTTTTGACATATTTTCCACACACCTCTTGCAAGTCCTTCAACATCAGTCGCATTTCTTTTAGATTGTCCGAGAATAGCACTTTATCATCTGCAAAACGTAAGTTGTTTAGGTTCTTGCCATCTATATTTATACCTCTCTGACTCCAGTCCAATTGTTTAAATGCACTCTCCATGATTGTAATAAACAGCTTTGGTGACATCGTGTCGCCTTGCCGAACACCACGTTCAATAGTTATGAGGTTGCTATTTTCATGTAGTTTTACGGTAATTGTTGCATTTTTATAGATATCATGGATGAGTTTGGTACAATGTTTGGTATATCGGTAGTCGACTCTACATTCCTGAAGTGCATTCCACAATGCATTTAGCTCTATTGCATCGAAGGCCTTGTGGAAGTCCACGAATGTCATTACCCAAGGTCTGTTGTATTCGATTGTCTTTTCTGTAAGTGTTTTGACGTTTTGGAGGTGGTCATTTGTTCCAAATTCTCGACGAAAGGCTGCCTGTTCCACAAGTTGATAAAAATCTAATTTATTTTCCAGTCGAGTGGTTATAATTCGGGTAAACAGTTTGTAAAGGTTACTTAAGAGGCTCATTGGTCAGTAGTTCTCTAGTTCTGCTATATATCCTTTTTTGTGAAGCAGGATTACAATGAATTATGCCAATTTTTGGGTACCTTACTATTGAATAAACAGAGATTAAAAATCCCTTTTATTTTTAGCAGTAGATGCTGGCCTCCTATCTTTATTGCGTCTGTAACTATGTTGTCTTCCCCTGGCGCTTTTTTAGTTTTTGTGTTCTTTAATGCAAACTCTATTTCAACTATGGTGATATCAGGAAGCTCTTCTGATCCTTGGTTGACAATGCCCCTTTCGATGTCAGAATTTCGGGTTCAGGATTTTCTCCGTCACTATCATCATATTGACTTTTGTAAAGGAGTTTATAGAATTTCTTCACTATATTTAATATTTCCTTTCTGTTGGTCGTTAGTTCTCCATCTTTGTTTCTCATTTTGCATATTTCTTTCCTTCCATTCGTAAGCTTTCTCTGGAGTACCTTCATGCTTTTGTTATTCTCTATGGTTCGTTCAATTTCTCTTATTCTGGGTTGTATGTTAAATAAAAATAATTCACGTGTATTTTTGCGCCAAAATTAAGGGCAAATTTTGTGATTCTTTCTTTAACATAATTTGTGAATATGAGCCCGGTTGATAAAAATGTAAACATCTGATTATTGTTTGTAGCTTGTAAGTTTATTCAATTTTCTAAGAACTTGGCAAATTTATTTGCAAAAAATTTGAAATTGCAAATTTCTGAATTCTAACACTATCAGTGCTTATTTAAAGTAATATCGATCTTTCATATTTCTTATGTTTTTGTTAAAGTAAAACAAATTAGGTTAATTTAATTGGTATATTTAAAATGTATACTTTAGTTTAATTTACCAAAAGTTTGTCAAGGTGAAAATATTCTTTTACTTTAGATTTTCCAAAACGGCGACGTCGCACAGTGGTCATTTCTCTAAAAATACACGCGAAAAAAAAAATATATAGTTATGGATTTTAAAAGTATTAATTGTTTTAAGCTAAACAGAAACATGGGAACACTATAATAACCTCTGTTGAATTTATATGCATTACAATAACGGCAGAACACACACGGACTTGTCCCGTTCTGGCTAACTGACGCACTGGCAGTTGCGACTTAAACGAGGGCGGTGCGGCTCTGTTATTTTTCCCTGAATGGTTATTTACTCCACATAAACTATGACTACTAATAGTAAAGGTATGTGCCTTTTTTTTAGTAATAAGATTACTGGTTATATTCTAAAATTCAAAGAATATTACTATACAAAGATCCAAAAAAAAATATATATTTTTTAGCATAAAATGTACGTTTATTAATCAATAAGTTTATTGATTGAGCTGTATTGATTATAAATTATGTACTACTGCGTTCTCTTACAATTTATCTAAAATATTTGATAAAAATTAAGTGCCCGTTCTGTTCCTTTTTATTAAATTTCTTTTTAACAGATGGTATTCATAGGATGAAATTAAAAGTTTAACGTCAAAACATGTCAACATTTCTTGCAAAGAATTTTAAATTTCATCTGAGTTTCACTTGACCATGTTGAATGGAAAGGTTTCTAGTAGCACTTCAAAATTGCTATATATGTGGGGCTATGCCTAAACTAATGAATAACCTTAATAGTGTTTGTAACAGGCTGATACAGGAGTCTAATCTTAAAGCAAAATATGAAATTTATAAGTTACTTATTCCTAATGGAAAAACCAAATGTGCAACGCATGAGAAGGAAATTTTCAAAAGGTTTTATGTAAAATGAAGATTTAGGAGAAAATAACAATCTTTGGGTGTTTCTCGATGAAACCTGGATCTTCTCGAACAGCTCTTTCCGCAGCTCTTGGCAGGGAGACGATGTATATTTCAGTAAAAAGGTAAAACATTCTAATGACTAATTATACACTAGAAAAAAAATGTACTTTCCTACACACAAAAAATTGAAGGGCCCATTTTTTTTTTAAATCACAAGGTAAAGCACTTTTATAATCCTCTAATAAAATTTTGTTTTGCCTTATAAATTATCACAGTTTTACAAAAAAGCTTCCTCTTGCACACCGACAAGCTGTAGAAGACCTGTTTCTCTTTTAGGAATATTTTTACAGCTTCTGCTCCGAAGCATTAGCTGTCATAATTCCTTTTTTTGTATATCCCAATTAGAGCAAATTAAAAGTCTACTCAGATGCATCTCTTTATTGTCCACTTCACATTTCCCACTTTTTCCGCACATTCATCTCTAGAGTTTCGAGACTACGAAATCTTATCAGTAATTTAGATCTGACTTCACTCTAGGCACTCGTAGTATATGAACACTTAGACTTTAAGCATAAGGGGTATCCTGAGAAAAATACACATATATGACAGATTCGGTAGATACCTCAGTTAGGGTCTCTTTCATACATAGAACATATGATTAAACCTGTAGCTCTTAGACAACATTAAACTACAGAACACACTTGCTGCATTCTTATGAAACATTAAAGTATATTTAATTACAAAAACTAATGAAATACTTATATTTTCCTTAGATACATTATTCTACATTCTGGTTCAGAAAACGGATTTGTTGATGGTGCCAGTAGAAGTTTTAAATCTAAAACAAAAACAGGAGATTACCATGGCGAGATGAAAGCTGAAAATTTTGAGAAGTGGGTTAGAGATGATCTACTACCTAATTTGAAAAGGCCTTCTTTAGTCATTTTAGGGAATGCCAGCTACCATAGTAGGTTGTTAGAAAACTGGCCATGTAGTGGCGGGAAGAAAGAAAATATGGTTAAATGGTTAATAAACCGAAATATTCCTTTTGCGAAATCGGCGACAAAATAGATTTTGTGGTGCTTGATTCAGCGCCTACCAAAGTCTCCCAAATCTTATGTCGTCGATGCTCTTATTCAGAGGGTGGTCATCAAGTGCTGCGCTTGTATCCATATCATTGTGAATTCAATGCTATTGAAATGGTATATATTTAAAAATAATAAGACATTCCCTATTTTATGGGATTAAGTATATTAATAAGGTAAATGGTAATAAAAATCATTTACAAGTTATCTTCTTTTTACTTTTTGTACTACCTTACTGCTTTTAATAAAAAACTAAATATTAAATGACTATTTCATTTAAACACATTACATCAATGGCCACAGTAGTTGCCAAAATGCTTGAACTCACAAGCATCCATTTACAGTCCAGCTGCTAAAACGCCAAACCTACCACTTTGTCTGCTGTCTTATCTTAAAAGTGTCCAGACTAGTATCTGCTGCGTGCAGATTGCATACATTTTTCTTTCGTCATTACATACGTTTGGTTTTTTCATAAAAACCCCTGGTGAACACTGCCACTTCTAAAGCCTTAAACACGACCTTCCAACGTTTTTGATAAATTTATTTTATAAAATATAAGCATCTTATTGTATTAATGATACTCTGAATAAATAAATGATTATTACTGTTTTGTTTTACTTATTTTATAATTTAATATAGAAAGCAGCTAATGAAGTTATATCAGATTAAATAAATCGACTTATCTTTAGGCATCTTTAAGAACTTGTAAATTTGCATAATAAGGGATATTGAACCATCCCTTATAACAAGATATTTTATCAGGATATTTCAATTCAACTGTAAAGAGTTTGCCTGCAAATATAACAAAACATAACAGGTCGGTTTGATACTCAGAAATAGTGTACACATTACTAAGTGTGTACAAAAAGTGTAAAATAGTGTAAACTATTTCTAAATAATAAACAATAAATAACTATTAATCTGCACTAGATAGGCGAAAATGATAATTTTTAATAAAATATTATGGCCAAACATCAAGCTTTCACAATTTATGCAAATATATGAACAGCAATATACTGATGAGTTTAGTTATTGTAATCTAACAACAATTTTTTTAAGATATTAAAATTTTAAAACTCCCTTCCCTCAGTACGGTCCTGACTAAAATTCTTATATCAGCCAACTTAAATCTGAAAAACAAAATTTACTAATATGTAGGGATATTCGCATTGCCAACCTAAAAATGTTAGCTTGGACAAATTATATTCTTCTTTCTCTCTAGGACGGTCGAGCGGTAAGATTGTCTCTAGTCGGTATATGCTTGAAGGTTTAACCTATATAGCTAGTAAGCGGTTAATAAGCAGAAAAAACGCTTTAAATTGGATTTTTTAGTAGTTGCAATAGTTTAAAAGCCTTGTTCATCACTAACCTTTTATAGCCCAGTAAATGAAGACCTGAAAGTATCCAAAGCTGTACAGTTTTCATTTGTTGCACAATTCTTAGGTCTTCGCGGATGCTTTCGAGCGAAAAAAAGTTTATCACGATTCCGACGTGGGAACCCGCTGAAAATGGCCCCCCAAAGTCCCAAAAATGAGTTTCCCGCGAACATCTGCCAAAATATGCAAAGAAGAGATTTTTTGTTTAGACAAAAAATGAAGATAAACTTAAAATCTACAAAAATGGTCCTTACCATTTTTTTCGCAACACCAATATTTTTCGCAAAAACGGCCGTCGAAAAATCCATAACATTCCACACTGAATAGATGTGGTAGTAGTAGCTTCTTACTAAAAAATGCAGATTGGCAAATCAATTTTTTTATCAAAACGCAAGAAAAATGGTGAAGGAAATTTTCTGGGATCATTAAATACTTGCTAAGGTCTTATTATAAAAAAGAAATGTTAATAAACCATTTTTTCAAAAAATATCAATAAATTAATTAGATACTCTCAAAATATTGTGAAACAAAAACTTTGACTGCTTTTTTAAAATTTCTAGAAAAATCAAAATGGACCCAAACTCATATGCAATGATAGATACGGGTTTTTCCCATTCCGATAAACTTTGAATGATTAAAAAATGTACATTATTGCCCGAGTAATGGAACAATTCGTCCGCCCGCTTATAAGTGAATCCATGAAGAGCGGTAGAGCGGCAGCTGAAATGAGGGGACTTTTGGGTCCCGTTATCTCGAAAACTATCGATTTTTCAAAAAAAATTATAAGGACCATTTTTGTCTTAAAAAAATTCTCCAATTTGCATATTTTGGCAGATATTAGCGGGAAACCCATTTTTCGAGCCTTTTCCCACCTGTTAATGTTGATAAACTTTTTTACGCTCCAAAGCATCCCCGAAGACCTAAGAATTGCGCCACAAAAGAAAACTGTACAGATTTATTTACAGCTTTGTCCCTTCATTTACTGGACTATTTAATGGGCCGTAATTCGAAAAAGGGGTATTTCCGGACAACCAGAACTTTTTTCCTTATTTTAACGAGAGAAAGACGTTTCCGAAAGATTTACGTTTACTTTTAAAACAGTCTACCTTTTACTGTAAACCCTTAAAGGAAAAGTTATTAAAACACAAGAATAAAAATAAACCTTTATTCATAATGACTCTTCCCCTTCTTGATTTATGTATCCGATTTCTTTTTCTCTATAGATGTTTTTCTTGTCTGACCGGATCACACTTATCTTTGTCTTTATTTAGCCTAAAGTGCCTCCGTAAGTTACTTTTCCACTTGGTGACGTAACGGCACTTTGGACAGGTAAAGATACCTTCCGGGTTGTGGACCTTACTCATGTGAACTGCTAAAACTACAAAAAGAAAACATGTTGATGCTCAACAAAGACGTGATATACAGAGTGTTATAGTCTATCTCAAAGTATATCGTTATGGCTTTTGACGGACCATACCCCAATAAACCTTTAACGATTTTATTACCTATTGTTATTAGGATTGGGTAAACCCATTTAGGCATATAAATATTTTGGCTAATATTTTAGTGGCAGTGTTGAATAACCGTTTTTAATGTGCGTTCCGAAAAAGTTGTTTTACGAGAACTATGTCGCGTCGAAATCATTTGTCATTAGATGCAAAACAGGTTGTGAAAAATTTGTATGAAACTTTAATCAATAGAGGTCTAATTAAACAAGAAGCTTTAAAAGAAACCTGTCTACTTGCAAAAACTTTAATATCATCGATATTAGTGAAGAATTGAACAAAATAAAAAAAAAACGTGGTGATTTTCAATCTCACCGTATAGACAATAGTGATCAGGACCTAATAAGAAGGAAAATATATTGTCTTTATAGAAAGCGGAGTTATTCCTACCTTGGATAAACTGAAAAAGAAGCTAGACAAAGACGAAACCAATATAAATATTAGCCTGGGATTTAAATACCGCAAAATAGACAAAAGACAAGTAGTAATGGAATCGCACAGATTACGCACTTGGAGATTTAATTACCTTCAAGAAATTAAAAGATATAGGTTAGAAAACAGATCCATAATTTACCCTGATGAAACATGGTTCGATACACACGACACAGTATCCAAAGGATGGGTTGATTCCAGTCAAAACTGTCAGACGAAAGCACCATCAAATAAAGGAAAACGCATTACCATAACACACGCTGCTTCAGAAGACGGATTTGTCCCAAACTGCTTGCTGTTGTCTGCAAAGAATATTATGGATTCTAGCTTGGATTATCATGAGGATACAAGTGCAGAACTTTTTGAAATCTGGTTTCAAAATTATCTTTTAAAAAATATGCCAAACAACAGTGTTATTTTCATGGATAACGCAAGCTACCACAGCCGTCTGCTACACAAAGCACCAGCTTCATCAAGTTCAAAAACTGCTTCCTCCGTATCACTGTATGTTTAACCCAAGGAAGTTTAAAGGTGTATGAAAGCCCAATGCTATGGCCCATTCGATCGAAAAATGTCCAGCCCAGTATGAAAATAACTGTCAGAGTTGGCCCCGCCGATTCTGCGCAATAACAAAATTCTACGAAATAATTTAATGTGTTGCCTACTTACACACTGATAAATCAGTGTGTAGTTAGGCAACACATTATACTTTTATGAGAGACGGAGTACCGTTTTTTGTGCAACGGCGCGCGCGGCGCGTATGAACCTATATCTGCGCCGTACCATCAACCGTCGTCGTCCTTTGCGCCGTATTAGTTTCGATTGTTTTGCTTTGTGTGATTATATTTTGTGGTTGCAGAAGTTTTTTGGATTGATAAAAACCTTTTTATTTTAGTGATTAGTGTTTATTAAATTGTGACTATAATTTTGTGTTTATTGTTTGTTACTTATAATATCGTAACAAAACGACTAGAGGTTGTATGGTTTTGTCTTGCAAATTGAAGGGTAACATACCCGGCATTTTTTACTTAAGGTAAGTATTTCTTATATTTCAATTGGCTTCTTATGAGACGTAACGTTAGGTAACCGAATAAGTAATAATATATCAATTATGAATAATAGAAAAGAAAATTTCATAGGAAATAGCAGTGAGAAAAGTAAGGCAATCTTAACTATCTTTTAGACGATTTCCACAATGTTTGTATATTTCTGTGGATTATTAAAAAGAAATAAGGTTTAGGTACTTTTATTTCATTTAATAATTTAGTACATTCTTTTAAAGGATAAAATTATTAATTACTGGGCTGACCAAGCAAATTTTAATATATACAGGTCCCTTTAATTGAATGAAAGAAAGTACAATTTTATGTTAAAGTTCCTTTTTGCTTTTTCTGTATTTGTTTAAAAAGAAATTAGATTTTTGGTTTCTTAATCTTACATTATTAACTTTTTAAGCTCGACATACTGTAGACACATAATATTTAACGGATACTCAATCAATTATTGTTTGGTTTTTATTTGTAATTAAAAAATAATTGTATAGTCTGTCTCTAAGTATACTGTGTTAGTTCTTGCCTTCATTTATGGATTATACCTGCCGACAGCAATAAAACTGCGGATCGGTAGGTATTAAAGGACAGAACATTAGGGACAGACTCTAATAATATTAAGATTTATAATTTATTGTTTATTTAGGTAAGTATAATCTTAAAATTACATTAAGAAATTAAATATATGCAAAGTTTTGATAAATTTATAACTGCATTATCTATACATAATTACATTTTTAATCTAAATATCTAAATCTAATTCTGTTTCACTAACAGAGTCATCACTGAGTTTAATTACAATAGGATTTATGTTGTTTTGGATAGAAATGTAAGAGTCCTCAATTTTTATAATGTGCTGTAGTGAATTTTTCCAGCTCTCAACTGGTATTTTATGTTAGTAATTATATTTTTTATCAAATTTATAACACTGGGACTTAAAGTAGGTGTAACATTTTCTGCTCTGATCTTTGATTTTACTTGGTTCCACAAATACTCTATGGGGCTAAACATACAGTGATACGAAGGACGCCGTAAGACACTATGCCCAGCCTGTTCAGCTAAATTATCACATACATATTTTTTAATTGCATATGCATTTAGATTAAAGATGCTGAACTGAATTCAAAATAAATATCATTTTCTAACAAATATTCTGGATTTCAGTTTTTGAACTGATAACCTGTGCTTTGTAGCAGACGGCTGTGGTAGCTTGCGTTATCCATGCAAACACTGTGTTTGGAATATTTTTTAAAAGATAATTTTAAACCAGTACAAAAAGTTCTGCACTTTACCTCAAATACCCAAGCTAGAATACATAATATTCTTTGCAGACAACAGCAAGCAGTTTGGGACAAATCCGTCTTCTGAACCAGCGTGTATTATGGTAATGCGTTTTCGTTTATTTGAAGGTGCTTTCGTCTGACAGTTTTGACTGGAATCAACCCATCCTTTGGATACTGTGTCGTGTGTATCGAACCATGTTTCATCAAGGTAAATTATGGATCTGTTTTCTAACCTATATTTTTTTAATTTCTTGAAGGTAATTAAATCTCCAAGTGCGTAATCTGTGCGATTCCATTACTACTTGTCTTTTGTCTATTTTGCGGTATTTAAATCCCATTTTACAAACAACTCTATGGACGGTGGCACGGCTAATATTTATATTGGTTTCGTCTTCGTTAGCTTTTTTTTTCAGTTTATCCAAGGTAGGAATAACTCCGCTTTCATAAAGACAATATATTTTCCTTCTTATTAGATTCTGATCACTATTGTCTATACTGTGAGATTGAAAATCACTACGTTTTTTATTTTATTCAATTCTTCACTAATAATAATATCCCTTATCGATGATATTGGAGTTTTTATAAGTAGATAGGTTTCTTTTAAAGCTTCTTGTTTAATTAGACCTCTACTGATTGAAGTTTCATACACATTTTTCACAACCTGTTTTGCATCTAATGACAAATGATTTCGACGCGACATAGTTATATTCTCGTAAAACAACTTTTTCGAAACACACAGTAAAAACGGTTATTCAACACTGCCACTAAAATATTAGCCAAAATATTTATATGCTTAATGGTTAATACTCAAGAAATACCTGGCCCACCCCTGCCCTTATGAACCCTTGGGTTTACCCAATAACAATAGGTAATACAATCGTTAAAGGTTTATTGGGGTATGGTCCGTCAAAAACCATAACGATATACTTTGAGACAGACTATACTTACCACAAGAATAGGCTTAATATACATTTTAAGAACACATATTATTATGCTTTAAAACAGCAATTTTATTTTGCAAAGAATAATTTTCGTTTGCACACATTCCTTTAATAATTTGTTACACTTGCACTACGTTTGTCTTGAATTTAAAACATATGGATATTTTACGATTTAAAAACAAACCAAAATACCAGCCGACCGTCAGCACAATGTACACGGTGATCATTATAATGTCCCCCTTTTTTTGTTTATCATTAGACAAAATCTAAATACAAAAGTTAGAAAATATGTATACTATTTGCAGAATATATTTTTATATATACAGGGGTTGAAAGGCGTGCAGGTTAAAGTTATATTTTAAATGAAACACCCTGTATATTATCGATTGTTAGAATCTTCTAAAATTCTGAATATTTTTGTAATAATTATGTTTGAAATATTATTTTAACAAAGCAGTATTCAAAAGTAAATATTCTAGATATTAGTTCTTAGGTAGGAATTACGGTCAAAGAAACAACATTTTGTTTATTATACAGTTACAGATTTTAAATAATTAGATTTATTTATAAATATTTTCGATAAAAAGCCTTATTCAAAAAGGAAAACAATTAATTTTGAAAATATTTATTAAACCAAAAAATCTTAAAGGCTTAAAGGACTCCGCAGAATAACCCGGATGTACGTTCCAGACAAAAACATTTTATCGGAATTTATCCAAATTTACAAACATCAGTCCTAGCGAGAAAGAGAACGGAGGATCAACAATTAGGTATATTTATAATTTTTAATTTTTATTATCACATTAAAAAATATTTAAATAAAATATATTAAAATATATTATATATATATAATATATATATTTTATATATATTAAAAATAATATAAATTATATTTTATTATAAATAATATATATTATATTTTTAGAATCTTCAAAAACTATATTTTTAATAATATAGTTTCGAATTTTTTTAAAAAGGAATAAAAGTAAATACTAGTTTAGTTTAGTATAATTAGGTCCAAAAAAAAATTTTATTTTATTAAATAAATTTATAAATAATATATTTATTTAATTAAATATTTTATATAAAAATATTATTATAAATAAAAAATAATTTTAAAATATTTATTAAAAAATAATATTAAATATATATATTTTACAAGGTTAATTTCTTGGACTGTGATTTAATTATATTTTTCAGAGATTCTTTTTCTTGGGTTTTGCAGTCCTTTAAATTACAATGGAAAAAAAGAAAAGGGTTTTTTTTCCAGAAAAATGTATTTTTAATTGTTTTGACGTTTTGGCTGGAACTTCTGCAACAATTTTTCATAATTACTTTTTAAGTTTACATTAAATCACTAAGCTTACCTTATAGTTAACATTTACATTTCACGTACAGGTATATACTTTAATAAAAAACAATTTTATTTTGAACACATATAAATAAACCAACCAAAAAAGATACAAGCCCGAGCCGAGGAGCACGTTACATTTTTAAAATTTGGTTTTGTATACTGATCTTATTTTGGCAGGAATGCATTATCGTTTGTTGTTGGTAAAAACTGATGTTAAGTTATTTTTATAGAGAGGGGTGTTAATTTCATTTTTATTTTAAATTTTTTGTTTAATTAGATTAAATGTTTTATTATTAAGTTGTCTAGTGTCAGTTTTTAGATTTATTGTGTTTTTATTTTTTTGAATTTCAATCATTTCGTAAAATTCTTTTTTGTGTGTCAGTTTTTAATATTTATTGTCAAAATAAACCGGTGACTCGTCTCTGATGTATGATTTGTAAGGGCGGTTTTGTTTTTTTTGTCAAATTTATGTCCATTAATTCTATTTTTAATGTATTGGCTAGTCTGTCCTATGTACACCGAGTTACAGTTGTAGCATGGAATTTCATATACGACGTTACTTCTTTTATCTTTAGGTATTTTAGTTTTTAGTTTTGAAAAAAAATCAGTTTTTCATATTTTTACGTTGTCAACATCAAACCTGTGACTCGTCTCTGATGTATGATTGGTAAGGGCGGATTTGTTTTTTTTTGTCAAATTTATGTCCATTAATTTATTTTTAATGTATTGGCTAGTCTGTCCTATGTACACCGAGTTCAGTTTGTAGCATGGATTTCATATACGACGTTACTTCTTTATTTTAGGTATTTTAGTTTCTGAAAAATTGGATTTAAGAAGAAAAAAAGAAAGAAGAATTTTTTAAATCCAATTTTCAAAACTAGCAGTATATTTAAATCACTAGTTTCAAATTCTCTTTCCACTAATGCTATTATTATTTTTTTAATAAAGATTTAAAACTTATTGTTCTTCTGAATAAGACTTTTATCAAAAACACACTTTCATTAAAAATCTAATTATTATACAAATTTGAAAGAAAACTGTCAGTAATAAACAAAAATTTGTTTCTTCGACGTTTAAAAAAAATATAACTTTAACCTGTCACGCATTTCCGCAACCTCCTGTATATATAAAAATATATTCTGCAAATAGTATACATAATTTTCTACAACTTTTGTATTTAAGATTTTTGTCTAATGTGATAAACAAAAAAGTTAAAAGGGGGGGACATTATATATGATCACCGTGTACAACTGACTTTACGCACAAAGGTTCTGGGTAGCTCTGTTGCCGGTGGTTTTTTAAATTTTTAACTGGGAGAAAAATTATTGAAACATTATGTTACATTATTTATTTGTATACTGAAACATTTAAAACTTAGTTCAGTTTATTAGCAAATAAATTTATTGATAAGACAAAAGTTTTCAGTTGTTAAGGTTTTCAGAAATAACTGCTTTTAAAGTTCATGACTTTGACATCGTTTAGACAAAAATCTGTCAAGTTTTGACAGATATGTCATATAAACTTTTCTACTTGTTTTGAGCTCCACTATCGCCCATTAAAATCGTGAGCATCATACATTTTACACCCTGTATATACCAAATAAATGTCACATCTTATTTCACCAATAAAAAAATAGTAATAAACTCACCAGTTTCTGTAAATTTCTTTGGACACATGGGGCACTTTGCTACCTTGGGTTTATGTATAGTATGGATTATCACATGGTTAAACATTATGATTTTTCTGGATGTATTGTAGGAACAAAAGTTACACTGATAAACACCGTCCTTGTCCAACGTACAATGTTCCATCGGGTCGGGTCGTTGAACGTCATAACATGATTTCTTTTGATAGGTATTGCCAGAACCTTAAATAAAGTTGGTGAAATATATTTGTTGGATGGTATTCCTAAACAATCTGAAGATAAAGGATACCTTGGCAAATTCTAACTCATATACAGGAGATCAAATTGCTATCAGATTAACTATCTTGCATTGGAGCAAGTAAGTTAATTTGATAGCACGACTACTAGATTGATCAATAAGTTTTTCCGGCCAAAAAGAAAAGCACGTTTTGTGGTTTGACAAACATTTCATTATTCAATATAATTTCCCCGAATTATAATTGAATTATAATCTGTATGAGCTACGATACAAATAAAATTTTTATAAATAAGTTTTCACCGTGAGACTGGCTGAATGACTAAAGCCAAAAATCAATTAAAAAAATAACAACAATACACTTGCACTGCATCTAATGGAGAACCTGCGTGACTTTGTGATTATGCGCTAGCGCTCATGGTGGCAAAATTTAGCATTTAGTATGTGAGAAAATTTGAATTTTATACTGATCGCTATAGTAATTATACTTGTAATATCATTATTAAAATAAAAAATGTCAAACATTGTAATTATAAAGAGTGGGTTTTAAAAAATAAATGTCCCAGATTTACGGCTATCATCTGATAAAAAAGGTGAGAATTTATTCCTAAGTAACCATGTAAAAAATGTTGAAGAATGGAATTTTGAAAGTACTACTTTAATAATATGCTCAAGCTATACGTCAAACTAGTATTAAACAACATTTTGATGGTACACTTGATGTAAGTTTTTAATTAATTATTATTTTTGTTAACCATTAAAAATAAAAAAAACGATGAATGTAGCCACCTTTGAAAATTAATATTTCGATTATTACAAATCCTAAAGACTTTTACCGAAATCATTTTAAAGTACATGATAACGGTTTTTTTTTCTGTAAAGCAGTACCTATACCTAAATTCACGCGGAAAACAAATTATAAGTTAAAAATTAAAAAAAATGCTTTATTATTTTTTTTGCTTCGTTTTTTGAATATATTTTTGTAATTTATTTTTGCTTTTAGAATGTGACATTTCGATAGGAAAGTTAATTTAAAAACTTTTATGTTAACGTCTATTTACGAAGTGCCTAGAATTTGAGTTAAAATTAAAAAACTGAAAAGTGGGCAACATCACCCTTATCTTAAAAATGCACTTCTTTAAATGGTAGCCCTTCGCAGTTTTTTAATATTTTAGGGTCAATTGAACATATAAAATAATAAAACCCTTTTAACGTTGTAGTTCGTTGTACTCATTTTTTTAGCATAGTCAATAAAAAATTATATATCCAGCAGGCTCATTTTAAAAATTGCGTCGGAAAAAAGTGGTGGACAAAAATCTAAAAACTGATATTAAAATTAAGATTTAAAAAAAATATATTAATTCGTTTTTTGCATTTATTTTGCAAAATAAAGTTTTCAACCTTAAAATGTGTTATTCTCTACATTTTTGCTAAAAACACAAAACGAATAAAATTTTATATTTGACTCAATTTAATGTATTGCAACACAATAACTGGTGTTACCAGATCTTGATTTGTTTTTACCCTTGTTTCCACTCATAATCACTTAATTATAACTTTCTTATTAATATTTATTGTTTCAATAAGTTATTGTAATATATTAATGTATTAAATTTGTAAAGATTACAAAGAAATAACTAATACAAAATTACATGATTCGTGAGTCAGTATTGAAATGTATGTTTATAAACAGCTTGTCCTCACGTACGAACTTACAAAACTAACGAAAGAGGCGCCACTAGTGTTTACGCAGGTCCTCCATAGCCTAAGAGTAGCAGCCACCCTGACCTGGCTGCGTATTGGAATTGTCTCCTATAGCACGACGCAGCCTTAGAAAAATGTATGTTGAATCAAGGAAGACAATGTTCCAACAATGTGCCCATAAAAGGGTCGATATTCTCAGTGGCGGCTCCTTCATTGGGTCATTTGGTCAATGACCTCCCAATATTTTTGACTAATATTTCCGAACAAAAACATAATAATGATATAAATGAAAAATACTTTTTTTCAATCTTTTAAATTTTCCTTTATTATTGTAAGCATATAAACTCGTTGATCGATTACTGGATTCCACAAGCTTCGCGCAGCGATCTCCAGATCGGTGGTTTCGTTTGTTGGCCAAAAACCGGGCTGCTTGCCTTCATTGACGCATTGTTTTAAACGGAGCCGAGTCGAGTTTTCCCGATATAATTAACGATTGGGCGATTTTGGCTGCTTTCCGAAGCGGTGTATTCGCATGATCTGGGTCAACAGCCGCGAAGAGGAAAATTACACATTTTTCAAGGTGTTTGTTATACGGTTATTATAGAACGGATTACATACGATTTTAGGAATTTATTTTTTGTTGGTGTATGTTTTTGTAATGTAAATTCGGAAACAGTGCATTTGTTAACAATTTTGTGTACGTTACCGATGACAACTGTAGAGAGCGAGAGATGCTTCTCTACATTAAATAGAATAAAGACATTTTTACGCAACACAATGAGGGAAGGTAGACTCTCTGCGTTGGCTATGTTAAGTATTGAAAAGGCCTTTATAAATAATATTGTAAATTACAATAAAGAAGTAATCAATCATTTTGCAAAAGCCAAAGACAGAAGGATTGAACTAAAATGTATGACTATTTAGGTAAGTTAAGTAACCCTTTTTATTTTTTATCATATCAATATGTTTATTTTTAACCTATAAGTTGCCGTCATACCTCTGGCATAGAGATATTACTTACTGTCGGGTGTGAGAGTTTTTTTTAGAATATGTTGTGCAATTTTTCTGTTTAAACAGATGTCGATGCATATTATTTGTTATATTGTTATGTTTCTTAATAAATAGAAATATAATTCTTTAAATAAAATAATCTTGCTATATCATTTATTTTTGATTTTTTTCTTGTTTTTTCTTGGGAGTAAACGTCTGTGTGAAATAAAATGCCTAAAATTGTTTTTTTTTTAACTAAAAATTAGTTAAGCCATATGCATTTGAAATTTTAACTAATGACCTCCCCGACAGATTGACCACGAGCCGCCACTGGATATTCTATCTTGCGTTAGAAAACCACGTGCTAATTATTGAAGCGTCTGAATGAAGTAGCTTTTGTCAAGAAGCATTTCTCCATTATGAGGAATAATATCTACTATAAAAATCGAATTTAAATGTTCTTTTTCCTTAATTTATTATTTTATTTCAAATTGTACTGGAAAACGCACTTTTAGATACTTGGTTTTAGTCCGGAAAATAAACTTTTACGGTATTGAGTCTGGTAAAAAAAATTACCGGACTAGTCCTGTAATAATGGGCTGTCATGTAGTCTCATTAGATTTTTGCAAAATTTTATCAGAAATCAGATTTCCACTATCTTCATTTATTTCGTCAATTTTACCAAAAATGATTATAAAATAATACTAATGTTTAACTGACGTTACTTTTCACCCTCACATCTGTATCTAGATATGACCGCGCCCTTGGCAGGTTTAACATTTGCGCGCCCCCCACACACCAAGGGATTTAAGGAGTATGGAACGAAAACGCGGAGTCCAGGGGTTGTTCTCCGGTGCAAAGTTGTAAGGTCAAAGTTTTTTGAACCGAGAATTTCCTTTCTTTAAAATACCAATTTTGTGGTGGAATTTGTGTTAAATTCTATATATTCTTTATATGAAAATATTAGCCTTGTAACGGGATTCGGCAGTGCGTGCTAGTGCGGCGTTGTGGTAACATCTGCCGACAGCAATAGAGTGTTCATCTCTTTGTGTGCGCTTATTCCAACCGCGCGAATTAGAGTTTTTGTGTGATTCGAGAGCTTTATTTTTTTTTGAGCCTTCAGCTCAATATTAGTGTATTTTGTTGTTATTTTGTTTTGTTGTTATTGTTAATTAATTCTAGAAAGTTCAGTCAATTAGTGTTAAGTTTAACCCCACGGGGAGTGATCCCGGGTCGGGGTTATTAATCTTTTATTTGTTTCAAAATTTAATTAAACTTTGTTACGCCGTAGTAATATTTTAAAATCGGGGATCGAAAGCCGGAATCAGCGCCTTGGCTGTTGTTCTTTTTTTTTGTAACCAAGAAATTAGTTTTTTTTTTGGTTTAGTAATTTGAGTTAAAAAAATTAGTGTCAAAGAAAATGTCGAATAGTAAATTTGATGAAGTTTGTGATGAGTTAATGGATCTGTTAAGAATAAAGTTTAGGCACATGATTAAACATAAGTGTTTTAATAAAAGAAAGCCCGGAGAGATGAACACCCTAGGCACTCGCGACCCACCGGTTTCGGCGTGGCGGCTTCCTCGGGAAGTCGCCTCTGCCGATGGGGTGGAATATCGGTCACCAAATTCGGCGCCACCGCCCCCAGCCGTCGCCGCCGATAGGGTGACTGATAACTTGCTAAATTCGGCGCCGCGGGTTGCATGTTCCTCCGCTGCCGATATAGCGACCGCGTCCAGGACTTCCCATTCTGCTACTCGGGTGCGGAGCAGGACCCTGTACCGCAGGCGACAGCGTCGCAAGCAGAAGGTTATGGGTTTTGCTGCGCTACCCCCGCGTGACAGTAATGGGAATAAACAGTATTTTACAGAGCAGGGGGCAAGGTTAGCATTAGCGCAGTTAAATCGCGATTCCCGTTACAAACCATATTCAGATCAGCAAAAAGGGAATTGACCGCCTGTTCGGGAGCAAGCATTGGTGGCCTGGATCCAGCAGGAGCATGGGACACTGGGATACCCAATTCAGACACGGTTAAGGACTCTAACAACGAGAATAGGGCACCGGGATGTGAATTCCCACTAACGGCAGTTATAGGGAGTGGCGACCTACGGGAGCTTCAACCACGTTCCAGGAACGGTCAGAACAACAGGATTCTTCTTCCCCTTCAAAAGGAGTCCCTACTCGGCGAGTTCGAGCAGCGGTTAGAGGGTGCAA
This sequence comes from Listronotus oregonensis, assembly GCA_019359885.1. Lineage (NCBI taxonomy): Eukaryota > Metazoa > Arthropoda > Insecta > Coleoptera > Curculionidae > Listronotus > Listronotus oregonensis. The sequence continues at coordinate 31,354 of JAHBCN010006906.1, forward strand.
CACCCCTGGAGCGACCAGGAGCGCAGAAGAAGGAGATGGCGAGGCGACCAGCGCGGGTTGGGTGTTAGAGGCCCTGACCGCAGGTGAAATCGGTCGGGATGAGGTCCTGGAGGAACCTCGAGGTCCCGCGAAGGTAGCGAGTCCTGCTGTGGGGGTGGTGACCCCTTTTTCCCGCCAAATAGGGATGTGCAACCAGTGGGCGACACTTTGGGGAAGACGAGAAAAGTGGTCATACATCAGGACCTGGTATTAAAGGCACCGGAGAAGCCCCATTTGGAAGTGGCGTGGGCCGGGGACTATGTAGCTAGTCCGTATAATGCCGGCACGCCGCAATACTATACAGATTTCGAGATCCCTAAAACTGTGGCTACCAATGTTTTGAAGACACTGGAACAACGAAAAGTTGAGCGCGATGCGCGGCGTTTCGTGGGCAGGAGGGAAAGGTCACTAATTTCATTGTAAATAAGCTAGAGCGGGACCGCCTGCGTGAGAAGGCGAAGTGCGGGAAGTTGTCCGGCCCCAGCTTGGTTCGTCCTAGAACCGAGGCCCCTGAGAAGATCCGAGAAGATGTTACTGACCCCAAGAGTCTCAGAGATGTTGACCCGCAAGCATCTCAGCCTACTATTTAAAAGGGACATAAATTACATATAATAACTGTTTGTATCTGACTGAAATAAGTGTAATGTAAATTAACTATACATCCTTATTTGCAGATGATTAAACTTAGAATACATTTTCTCAACAATAAAATCGTAGTTACTAAAATACTGTGCATAGCAGGCCTACTAAAACGTTAAATTGATACTTTAATAAATTAAATATTATGCAACAAAAAAAAAGAACTAGTGCGGCCTTCAATAGATAAAATATCAATTTATTATTAAAAAAATTCAAAGAGTTACATTCTCGCCGTAGGTATCAGAATAAATTGATAGTTTATTAGTAATTTATACATTTTTTAGTCTTAATATATTAAAAATATTTAAATGGAGTATCTAAGTTGAAAATTTGTTATAAAATTGTTCTTTGTAATTTATTTATTTGATTAATTTTTTCAATAAAATATAAAAATAATAATATGACTACGGTACAGACAACTGATAAAAAAAATTATAGCTGAATTGGCGCCTCCCAGGTAGCTGCGCTCTTGGCGGGCGCCCATTTTGCCACAGCCTAAATACGGCACTGCATGACATAATATTTATAATTAGGGATAGAACGATACCAATATTGGTATCGGTATATCGGCATATCGGCAATTGTTGCCGATTATCGGTATCGTATCGTATCGGCAAGCTAATTGCCGATATACCAGCAAAAAAATGGCCTTTTCATACAGTATATACCTAATTCTTAAAATTTAATTTTTGATATTATAATGCAAAAACACCAACATTTCAGCCCTATCTGCATTTAATCTATTTCTTTTAGGCTCGTAAATATTACTTAATGTACTAAAAAGTTGTTCACTTGACACCCTGGCAGCAGGTGCTGAAAGGTAGACTGAAGCTGCGTTGTACAAACTGGGAATTTTTTTTCTGCCTCCCACCACTCGAAAGGAGATTTGGCTTTAAATAGAGTTTTTCATTTTGCCATCCTTGCTTCATGTATTTTGTAGTACTGGTTTCGAAGCCGAAGTAGAGGCAAAGCTGTCAAAAGTTTCCCAAAATGTATTTTGCTTATTGTGTAAATCGCTTAAGGATATATTATCTTCATCATCCGAAGATTCTGGATCCACTTCAGCTACTGTATATTTCCTTTTTATTATATTTTTAATACAAGATAATGTTTGTTCTTTAGTATTTTTTAAGTAATCAATATATTTTGTAGATTGTTTTATTTTAATTTAACATGTAATAATTGTATTCATTTCTCATATTATGTATTTTGACGTGTAAGAACACTTATGTAGTGTAATTACCAATGTACAAATAAATAAATTAAAAATAAATCTTTTGGAAAAAAATGAATTTTAAATCTAGGGTCTAAGAATATGGCAACATACAGATTTTCTCGTTTGAAATAACATATCACCAAGTCTTCTCCCTAAACTTGTTAAAAGTTCGTTCTTTAATGTACCTACACCAGCAAAGTTTGGGGCTTCCCGGAAATCCAAAATGTCACTACCAATTAAACTTTTCCTTGCAACGGAATTATTAAACGGAACTTTCCCGGTTTTTCCTTGGGTCGTGTATAAATAAATAGATGTCGCAAACGGGACCCCGGTTTTCGCTTTGGTACAAATAGATGGCATTATGTTTGCCGATACGGTATATCGGCACGTAAATATCGGTATCGGCCGATATAGTGATATCGTTCTATCCATAGTTAAAATAATATACAAATAATAAAATATTAAAAAATAATAATCCAAATAATAGTTTGACACGGATATAGGGTACGTTCCGTCATTTTGGAGACGACCGACGCCCCGCAGAAAAAACGCGAAATTTGAAAGAAAAAAATATTTTTTTCGGTATAATTTTTTTTGGTCTTACATTTAAAATTCTACAGTAGCCTAACTCCTTAAGTTAGCTCCGAATTGTTTTTAATAATGCAGTTGTTTCAAAAATCAATTCGAGAATCAGACCTGCTCTATCTCTTGTAGTATTCTCAGTGGAAAGCTATCGAAAAGGCGCCACCCTGTTCAGAAAACCGATTTAGATTATGATTCAAAATGCCGTACCTACCATCTTTTTTTATCTCGTTCAGGTGAAACCTTCCAATATGGACGGTTAAAGAAGTTTTATACTTTGTTGTGAACATGCAATATTCGCACGCGAATTCTTTTTTAACCGCTGTTCCTTTCTTATGGGCAAACTGGATGTGCATTGAAAGGTGATGTTTCTTCTCGGCTCTGAAACCACATTGGTAACAGATCAGCTTCTTCTTTTTGTCAGAATCAGATTGCCTAAAAAAAAAGATTCAAAATGAACTGTTTTAATGTGGCGGCCCTAGGATTTTCAAAATTTTTTATTTAAAAAGTGAGACATGGGACCCACACCAAATATCTATACAGATTGATTCATGAGGACTCTAAGTCTACGTTTTACCGAGAACGTAAGAATAAAAACATTTTATTGTATAACTAAGCAATGTAAACAATGTTGTTGCTTTTACAAGTTCCCCATTTTTCTTTGATCGCAACGCCTCAACAAAGAGGTGTGTACTTGGCGCGGGTCGCGCCCAGTGATGCCAGAGCGGTACAATTGTACCACACATATTGTATGTTAACAGTACAGTGGTATTACATTTTATAAATAAGACAAAAATGTGGTACAAAATAGAATTTCTACCATTTACAAAAATTTTAAATGGAACTACCATTAGATAAGCTGACCATCAATTTTTATTAGTCATTGTTTTAAACCGTATATTGTTTATATAAGTCAACTCCATCAATCGGGTCTTCCTGATATCACGTTTTGGTTTTGAAAGACACATTTTCGGTAATGCACTATATAAATGATTATACTATATGATCATTATTTACCGGGATTTTGAACCAAGACTGAGATTACTGATATATTATAGCTATTATTCACATATTTATGCGTAAAACTATACAAAATTAATCAGAGTTAGCAGAAATAAAATCCTTACATTATCATGTCTATTCATTATAAAACTGAAGATTCTGAACATAAAAAATATTCCATTATAATGAGGCACTTTACAACACTAGGTTAAATCATAGTACTACCTACCACTTCCCATTTCAAAAACTACCCTTACAAAAAGTTCCATATTTTATCAAACTACGAACATTAACAATTACCTCCATCAACCTCTGAGAACGATATTTTTAAGATTATATAAAAATAAAGTATAAAGTCAAACAGATCAAACGTATCCTTTCTTCTTTTCATACCAAAAAATCGTCGGGGCTGGATGGCCTACCAGCAATCGTCTTGAAAAAATGTGCCCTTGAGCTTGCACCCATTTAATTCGCCTCTTTCGACTCTCTTACGACTCGGCATTTTTCCGGAGAGCTGGAAAACTGCACCTGTCCCCAAGAAAGGATGCAAAACTCTTCCTTCTAACTATAGACCTCTTTCTGTTGTTTGCAAAGTAATGGAAACATTTTTTTTAATTCCCAAATCTTGAAGTATTTGAAAAAAACACAAAATTTTACATAAAAGATAGTATGGATTCCGTCACAGAAGATCCACACCTGATCTTCTTTCCTGTCTCACACAACTGGAACAAGTCCCTTGAGTTTTTTGGTGAATCCCAGAACGTTGCTCTTGACATATCTAAAGCTTTTGATCAGGTATCCTTCCTACGGTCTTCCACCTGAGCTTTGATCTTGGCTCTCCAATTTCCTTTCTAATCGACGTATATCAGTTATTATAAATGGTCATTCTTCCAGCTTCTATCCAATTAATGCTGGGGTGCCCCTGGGCTCAGTACTGGTACCAACTCTGTTTCTTCTTCACATAAACGATCTTCTCTCTTCCACAACCAATCCTATCCATAGTTTTGCTGACGATAGTACCCTCCACTCTAATATTTGATTTATTTAAGCCAGCCTGTAATTCTGATTTGGAAAACAAGCGCAGGTCAATGCAGATATCTCTTTCACAAGACCTTAACGTAATCTTGGCTTGGGGCCCCAAAAATCTTGTCCAGTTTAATGCCTTCAAAACACAGTCATATTCGCTATCGCGAAAAAAGTCGGCCAATGCGCATCCGTTACATATGAGCGGCCAAGTTCTGCAAAACAAAGAATCGTTTGATCTTGTGGGTGTTACTTTTGAGAATAACTTAACTGGCATCAGCAGCTTCAAAAAAGCTTGGATTTCTTTTTCGAGAAAGTATTTTTCTCTCCTTCTAATCTGTATACTCTATGTATCCCAAATCAGACCCTCTTTAGAATATTATTCTCACGACTGGGGAATGGAGTCCCCTACATCATAAATGATCCTACACTTACAGAAAAGCTTCCTTCTCTTGCCCGACGAGCTGTGGAGGATTTGTCCCGCTTTGATAGGTACTTTCACGGCTTCTGCTCCGAAGAGTTGGCCAGTATAATTTCTCCTCTGGCAGCTCCCAACAGACCAACGCGTAGTGCCACTTTCATGCATCCTTTTACAGTTTAACTTGAGAGGCCCCGAACTTCCCACTTTATCCGCCCCAGACTATGGAACTTGCTACCCGCAAAAGTTTTTACTTTTCCTCCAAATCTCCAAATATTTAAGTCTTGTGTGAATAAACTCCCTATTACCACACTTCAGACACCCACGTACGTTAATACTTAGGCTTTAGCCTTAATGGACTGTCCCAAAATAAAAAAAAGCCTACTGGTTGATAAAGCGTACTACAACTTGCAGGAGTACTGCACTGATAACTTTTGATTGTTTTATAAATGCGTTTCTGTGTTTTACTTTAATTGACGCTAATATTTTTGTGTTTCTGTTAGTGTGCTGTTTTTATATTTGACAACATTACTAAGAATTTGAGTTTATAATTGTTATTTCTTTATTTTAATAGTTTTCTATTAGCTTTGAACTAAATAAAATAAGTTTATGAGATTTTTCATGAATAATAATAAATGCTACCAACCAGGGCCGTATCTAGGCGGTGGCGAGATGGGCGACCGCCAAGGGCGCAGCTATCTGGGGGGCGCCAAATCGGCCATGAAAAATATTTTTTTATATCAGTTGTCAATACCGAAGTCATATTATTATTATTTTTTACTAACAAAATTAATTAAATAATTAAATTAAACAGAACAATTTTATAACCAATTTTCAACTTAAAGACTTCCTTTAGTTATTTATAAGTTTAATCATAAGCAAATAAGGATGTATAGCTAACTTACATTTCAATTCTTTTAGTCAGATACAAACAGTTATTTTATACAATAAGTAAATCATGTCTCATTCAAAGAGTAGGCTAATATTTTCATATAAAGAAAATATATAATTTGACACAAATTTTACCACAAAATTGGTATTTTAAAGAAACGAAATTATCGGATCAAAAAACTTTAAACATACAACTTGCACTTTAATTTTGTAAAATTTCCGAGAAAAAAACCTTCTTTTCGTTGGGGGTATTCTACCGGGTGGTGCATCGCCAGACTGGCCATAAGAAATCCCATGTAAATTTTGATACATTGAAATATTGGTTCCCCTATTGAATTTACAACAAAATTGTATTTTGTTGTAAATTGAATTAATTCAACAAAATAACTATTTTGAAAAAAGTTGATAAGATTAGCTCAGATTCTAAATTTCTTTTTTTTCTGATAAGGCAATTAAAAGTTATTAAAAAAAATCGTTGCATACCTGCTACATACCTTAATAAATCCACCAGTAATAAATAAAATGTCTTGTCAACTTTTTAATTGATGTTTTACTTTGTATAAGTTATTTCAACATGTTTTACAGTATTGAAGAGAAAATAACAATGATTAAATGATATTATATGGAAAATAGTTATCGAAGAGTATCCGCCATGTTCTCTACGTTTCTTCCTGACAGACACATTCCAAGTAAGACAACAATTTAAAATATCGTTTATAAGTTTGAGACAAAAGGTACTGTTATTAATAAATGCAACTGCTTAGAGCGAAATAATAATGTACTCGATGGAAGAGCTCAAGAAAATAATGCCGATTTAGATGTTTTACTTCATATAGAAGAAAATAAAGGAATAAGCACCAGGCTTCTTGGCAAAGTTGTAAGAAAAAATCACAGCACAGTACTACGCAAATTAAAGAAATATAAATATCCGTACAAATATCAAAGACATCCGGAATTAAGGGAAGGCGATGAGATCCGAAGAGTAGATTTTTGTTTTGAAGTTATGGAAAGGGCGAATAACGATAGGGATGCACCTTCACATTAAACAATGAACCAAACGTTCAAAACATCAAGGACTCAATACCTTCAAAAGGGTAAACGTTTGGGCGGGTATATTTGGACATCGGATTATTGTACCTTTTTTCTTGAATCAAAATTTGGGAACAGAAACTTTTTTAGAACTATTACAAAATCAAGTGGGGCCGGCATTGGAAGAAGTTGCACCTGACAATCAAGACATTTAGTTTCAAGTGGATGGTTGTCCTGCACACAATTCACGAGAAGTAAGAGAATATGTTCAAAATGTTTTCAATGGACTCACTATAGGACCAAATTACACCATAAATTGGCCAGCTAGGTCTCCTGATCTTTCGCCAAACGACTTCTTCCTTTGGGGTCATATCAAAAATGTTATTTATACAAATTTGAGTTATCAAAATTTAGAAGAATTAAAAGTTTCAATTTCAGCGGCGTGCGATCGACTATCGGCATTTCAACTTCATAATGTAAGAAGTGAATTTTATAACCGTTAAGGATATTGCTTAGCAGTAAACGGAGGTCTGTTTGAGCATCTAATTAAAAAACATTAGCTTTTAGTTTCAATGTGTTGTGTTAAAACGTATTTTTAGATAGTTTTTAAGTGTGTTTTTTACCTTCCTATAAAATTGTTCAATTATGTAAAAATCTCATTATGTAGTTCAATGTAATTACTTGTATTTATTAAATGATTACAACCATTATTTTCCCTTCAATACTGTAAAACATGTTGAAATAACTAATACAAAGTAACACGTGAATTAAAAAGTTGACAAGACATTTTATTTATTACTGGTGGATTCATTAAGGTATGTAGCAGGTATGTAACGATTTAACAAATGCACCACCTGGTATACTCCCCAAACCACCCGTTCTGAGGGGGGGGGGCGCAAATGTTAAGCCCCGCCAAGGGCGCGGCCATACCTAGATACGGCCCTGCTACCAACTATACCTAATTTTGTCAATTGGCCTGCTGGAAGCTTAAAAAGGCACACTCATGTACAAAGAAAACAAACAATATAAATATGTTACAAATCCATGGAATCTTTAAGTGTTTAAAAAAATACAGTTAGTAAATAGAAATAAATAATGTTGAATTTGTCTTTTACATATTTTCAGTTTGATATCGTTGTTAACTTGTTGGTCTTTTAGTGTTAATTTTTATAATCTTGGTTAACGAGGTTTTTTTTTCTTATAAGAATAAAAAATATTTGACTTTGACTAGTATTTATACTTTTATGCGTTAAACTATACGATGGCATCAATAGAACAGTAAATAAACGACTCCATTCAAATGTGGTACAAACGTGTAAAATTTGGCACAATTTCTTAAACAATATAGTACGATTAAAACCAGTGATCTGACAACGCTGCTCACGACAGTTTAAAAGGAGATTATGTTGGGTATGTTTATGCCTGCTTAAATTTGTATAATTTCTACTACGGAAAAGTACTCATTTCTCGGTAAAAATTGTTAGTTTCTTAATGTTACTGTAAAGTAAATTAAAAGATAACAATGATTCTTAATATTCATATTTTAAATACGTACGACGTTAAAATAAAACGTAATATTCTTAAAAAATACATACAAATCCCAATTAAGTCATTAAAATAAAATGTTATTTATAAAAATAAAATAAAACAGGAAATTTTAAAAGAAACCCAAAAATTAAGCTAAATGTTTAAAAAGGCAGTCACATTTTTTACAATTATTGATACAACCCGACTTCTTCGGCACTTTGAGCTATAAATTACCAAGGCTGGATTAAGTGCTTGACCGACGGTCAGCACTGTCATCGGTCGAACGTAGCTATATTAATAAAATATATGATCAACTACCTTTTAAATCGCCCCAGAGAAAAAAGTCAAATGGTGTAAGATCAGGAGATCTAGCCGGCCATTGGTCCTCTCCATCCGATCCACTGACCTGGAAAAGCGTGTATTTCAGAAATTCCTCGACACGAAAAACAAAGTGGGGTGGTGCTCCATCTTGTTGAAAATGCATTGAATTTTTATTTATTTTCCTGTTTCCATCAATATATAAATGATTCTCTAGTTCCTGAACAATAAGATATTGAATAGGTGTATCTTAACTTTTCCAAGTAAGTATTCTTAAGGTCAATGAAAAATATATATATATATATATTTTATATATATATATATATATATATATATATATATATATATATATATATATATATATATATATATATATATATATATATATATATATATATTACCATTAAGGTTGGCATTAATAAATAATGGGCCGACAACATTATCACCTAATATTTCTGGCCAGACATTTATTTTTTCTGGGAACTGTGTGTCTCCTTCCTGAACTAACGTGGATTTTTATCACTCCAGTATCTACACTGTGTTTGTTAGCAGAACCACAATACCAGTACAGCTGATAGACCGCTGGGCGCTTATAGCGTACATTTTCATTGATATGGTCTTGATTTCGGTGCTGACCGTCGGTCGAGCACTAAATCAAAAAAAATATACTAGTTTATAAGTTAATTATGTATAATATTAAAGAAGAAAAAATTATGTTGGTGCGTTGAGTCCATCCTATATTTTTTTTTTTTAAAAAAGATCAAATTACATGTAAAATGGAAAAAATCAATAAAAATGGCCAGTTTAAAGTTTTTTTTTGATACTTCTCATTCTGATGTTTTTACCAATTCATTACAGATGCCAATAAAGATGCTTGGACTTGTAATAAATATAATAAAAAGTCCGTTCTTTACCCACCCCCTTTCAAATTTTTTTTTTTACCCAAGTGTTCCCCTTGAGGCAAATAGCATCTGGTGTATATAATATTTGGTGAGGGTCCCATGTCTAGCTTTTTAGATAAATAATTTTGAAAATCCTAGAGTCACAAATTAACATAGCTCATGGACAAACTTCCAATTTTTCAATTATGTGCTGGTTGTCTAGAATATTGGCAATATTTGACATTGGTCAACCCCATCAAGGGTTTAAATAGTTTATTGTTAAGGAATAAGTAAATGATAATATATATATATATATATATATATATATATATATATATATATATATATATATATATATATATATATATATATATATATATATATATATATATATATTTTGAAAGTATTTTTATTTTCTTTTTTGTATCTACAATTAACTTTTTTTAATTTAATGTTTTTAGATGTATGCATGTACTTAATCAATGACTTTGTATATGTCCTTTTGGAATATTAATGACAATAGAAAGAACTTTATTCATTTATCCATTTTATTTAGTTTGTCAATTAAATATTAGTATTTCTGAAACTATTTTTATATAATTTTTTTTCGTTGTGAATGTTTTTTATTTCATTTTTTGTATACAGTGTGTCCCAAATTGGTGGGGAATGTATTGGGATCTTGGAAACCACGATATATAGAAAATCTGTTAAATGGGGAAAGTTTTGGACAATTATGTTAGTAAGCTAATCCCGTTTACTACATGGTTTTATCTATTCAGATTTTTGATTAATTTTGAAAAAACCTGAAACATGCATTTTCGAAAATCGGCCTATTTTTTTAAGGGTGAAACTTTTCCAAATCTGTAAAAACTTCTTCAAAGCAATTTTTTTTGTAGAATATGACCGAGTAGTCAATTTTTATTTTCTACGTTTCGGGTTTTTAGAATCATCATCAACTTTATTTTTTCATATGGACGCCATATTGGATTTTTACGCAGCCAAATAGTTCTTTTTATTCTGATTTCAACAATGTATAACATGTTAAAATTTAAGAGTTTATAACCTCATTTATTTTAAAAAACAAATATTTTCTCAGTTGGCCTTGATTCCGGCGAACGTCATTTTTTTGTATACAATAAAATATTAGTAATTGGCAAAATAGATAAGCTGAACAGATATTTTACAGAAATGGGTTTCGCGAACATAGCTATAACGTTAATACCGTGTTACAACAAAATGTAATTGCGCCCATATGAAAAGTAAAGTTGATGAATCATCATCAACTTTACTTTTCATATGGGCAGCCATATTGATTTTTCGCAGCCAAATAGTGCTTTTATTCTTATTTAAACAATGTATACCATGTTATAGTTTAGGAGTTTATAACCTCATCTACATCAAAAAACAAATATTTTCTCAGTTGGCCTTGATTCCGGCGAATGTCATCTAGCGTCATTATCAAGTTAGATTGATATAAAATTTTTAAAACTAATGGTTAATTATTTAAAGAAAAACTTGTTATTTCCAAAGCAATAGAAATGTTAATATAGCTACGCAAACGTATTTCGACAATTTTCCTGAAAGGCAGCATCCTAAACTAACATACTTTCGAAAACTGGTTACAAATTTGCTTGAACTGGGAACTTTTAAAAAACCACGACCTAAGAAGTACGTTGAAGAAAATCGACAACGAGATGCTGCAGTTCACCAACATTAAAAAAAATCCGACATCTTCAGCCAGGGATGTTGATAGACAATTCCACATACCTAAGTCAACCATTCATAGGGTAGTTATATGGACAACATTTTGAATTTTAGGTCGTTATTTTACATCTTTAGTTTAGTAGGAATATTAGTTTAGCCACTTTTCATTGTCTTTGTTTTCACTGGTTTCAATTAACTTGTTACCTGTAGTTTTGTTGTAACACGGTATTAACGTTATAGCTATGTTCGCGAACCCATTTCTGTAAAACATCTGTTCAGCTTATCTATTTTGCAAATTACTAATATTTTATTGTTTACAAAAAAATTGACGTTCGCCGGAATCAAGGCCAACTGAGAAAATATTTGTTTTTTAAAATAAATGAGATTATAAACACTTAAATTATAACATGTTATACATTATTGAAATCAGAATAAAAAGCACTATTTGGCTGCGTAAAAATCCAATATGGCGTCCATATGAAAAAATAAAGTTGATGATGATTCTAAAAATCCGAAACGTAGAAAATAAAAATTGACTACTCGGTCATATTCTACAAAAAAAGTTGCTTTAAAGAAGTTTTCACAGATTTGAAAAATTTTCACTTATAAAAAAAATATGGCCGATTTTCGAAAATGCATGTTTCAGGTTTTTTCAAAATTAATCAAAAACCTGAATAGATAAAACCATGTAGTAAACGGGACTAGCTTACTAACATAATTGTCCAAAACTTTCCCCATTTAACCGACTTTCTATCTATCGTGGTTTTCAAGATCCGCATACATTCCCCACCAATTTGTGACACACTGTCCCAGATTAAAAAGACCAGATACGAAACATAGCGTGGCGGCACGGTCAGCGTCCCCCACTATAATGGTCCTCTCAACGGCCGGATCATTTAGTACGGGAGCCGTTTCTCGCGTGCGTTGAACTGTTTATTTTACTAGTTACTGTGAAACGAGGCTAGTACGGGCGTAAAAGTCAGTTTTAATATATTTATTATTTTCGACTTTTATAACATGACAGGTTATAAGTGCATATGTAGATGCTGTACATCTAATAATAAAGAAATAACTTTTTTTTCGCTTCCAAGTGACTCTATAAGGTAAGTTCGATTTATTTTTTCAGATTCAAAAATCACAATAGACATTTTTAGACGTGAAGCTTGGCTTCGATGCTGCTAAAGAGAAGACTTGTTAGAAAAATAATTTGACCATCCATGTAGTAATTTTCCCAAGTTATATGTTTTAAAATTATTTATAAGACTCAGGATATTTTATACCTTAAAATATGCTAACAGAGAATTAAAGTCGTTAAAGAAATCCGATAAGACAATCAGGAAAATAAGAATTCTAAGCCATTTATGAATAAATATATATTTTTTACATAAGAGTGTTCATTATTTCCCCATTCTTTTCATTTCAGTTTACATTAATAGTATATTGTTCTAGATGGCGTAAAAGTGGCACTTTTTGTAGCAGTATGTAAGTTTGGCTGACGACCGTAGGGTCCTACAAACACGTGAGCCACAAAGACACTAATAAAACATGCAATTTTTTTTTCTGTTTTATCTATACATGGTTTATTTCAAACACATCGTCAATTTTGCTATAATAATCACACTTCAAATTATAATGCGCTTAAAATTGTCAGAACTTTTAAAAAAAAATTAATTATGAATATTGTAATTGATTAATTGAGAATTTGAATATTTCAACATTGGTATTTTATCATAATCGCGTTGTAAGATTTGAATATTACAATATTGGTATTTCTACTATTATATGATTTATTGGAGATATTCTAGTGTAAATAAAAAATTCTTGCTGTCTAAAGTTATTATTTGACGCTTGAAGAAAAAATATACAGGGTGCCAAAAAGTCTGGACTGGGTCAAATATCTCGAGAACGAAAGGTTGATTTCCAAGATTGCAACTAAACTTTGTTTTTGACATAATTGTCTATCTAATTCTTATGTCAAAAACCACCCCCCCCCTTAAGGGGGTGAACGTAAGGTGGTTTTATAATTTTAAATAGAACCCCCATTTTCTTGCATTTTCGGATTCCTCAAAAAATTCTCCTCCTCCGTAATAAAAATAAACATTTTTTTATTGCAATATTATTTTCTTAATTTTTGTCATCCCCCATGAAAGGGTAGCAAGGTTTGAAGGGTAAAATTTTAGATCGGGTCACATATTTTTCTGACATGTTTATTTTAATTATGGATTTAATTAAGAATTTAGAATGTTCAGTTTCATTTTTGTTTAAATAATTTTTGTTATCCCTTGTGGAGGGTGGCGAGGGTTGGGGTGAAATTTGAGATTGGGTAACATGTTTTTGTACATGTTTATTTTTATTGCGGATTTAATTAAATATTTAAACTGTTCAGTTTTAGTTTTATTTTTTTAACTTTTTTTCGTTTTTTTCATCCCCTGTGAAGGGTGGCGTGGGTTGGGGGTGAAAATTGGGCCAAACACAGAATTTTTTGAGGAATCCGAAAATGCAAAAAATAGGGGTTTCTATTTAAAATTATAAACCACCCTTACGTTCACCCCTTAAGAGGAGTGGGGGTGGTTTTTGACATCAGAATTAGATAGACGATTGGTCAAAAACAAAGTTCAGTTTGCAATCTTGGAAATCCAACCTTTCGTCCGAGATATTTGACCCAGTCCAGACTTTTTTGACCCTGTATTTTAATATTAAACCCATCATATTCCAATACTGAAGCTTAAAATAGTCATTATTAATTTGCATACCTTTTAATTTTGACAGATTCGTAATGTTCCTGTCCTTAAAAATAAAAGTCTGATTTTCAGTCGGCAGGTAGTCAGCTGCCCGTAAAAGAATGCCTTTCTAAGCGACTTTTTGTGTGTTGCTCGAGTCAACAACTTCAAACGAGCGACCGGCTTTCCATCTGGTTTTAGTTAAATCTGTGACACTGTATAGGGTTAACTTTTTTAATTAAGGAATTAATTTTTTTACATTTATAATATGTACTTAATTATTGACGTTGTCTATGTCCTTTTGAAATAATAATGACAACAAAAGCATTTTATCTATATCTAACTACAAAGCATTGATCAATTGGATAGTGTTTTAAGTCATGTGAAAATACAGTTACAACTAAGAATTTTAATTATTGTTTTAATAATTAAAAAAAAAGCAAAAAAGATATTTATTTTTTCCATTATATATAAAATAATTTACTAAAAATTAATCTTAGTCCCTTATTTGATTGGGTGTAACTTGCCTATTAAAAGATCCTACATTTGGCTATTAAAAGTTAAAAAACTGTCTCTTTTGAGAAGCTTTTTAATAAAAAAATTTTAAAAAAATGATGTTATAAATTAAATAATAATCTACACATCCTTCGGATCAAGTTACTACCCAGAAAAATGTAAACTTTTATCAAGTACATTTCTTAATATTATTTTAAATTTTCAATTTAATGAAGCTACCAGGCTAGCGAAACATACTTTGTGAATATAAGTGGAATTTCTAATTTTAAAAATGTTTTTTTTTAATCAAATTTAGTAAATTTTCCTTCTTTTTTCACAAAGAATTATTGTCAGTTGTTTTTAAGTGTGCTTAAAACCCCCAAGTCTTTGCTTACTCTTCTTCATCACTTTCCTCTTCTTTTTTAGCATCTGTCCCATTATTCACCTCAAATGTTTGTAAAATTTCCTCCCTTTTAATAACATCACATAGTTCTTCTTCTTCTACATTTAATTCTTTTTTAACAATAACTGTTTCTTGTAATTCATTATCTAAAATATTTTTTTTTTGAGTTTTTAATTGATAA